>JAUMHO010000340.1:0-19932 GCA_032360965.1 Ulva armoricana
TCCGTACTTCTCCCGCTTGGACGTATCCTTGGCCCGGGCAGATGCCCCAGTCTCCCACGCTGCAGCAGCAACCGCCGTGTGTGTGTGTGTATGGTTCATGTGCACTCTATAGGCATGTAACGTTTTCACACTGAGTTGTTACCGTTACAAGCCGTTAATTAACGTTGTCCTGCATTGTACAAGGATTCAAGGTGATACACGCCACGAAATACGGTCCTACGTACGGCGTGATGTACGCTTATACGGCGCCATATACGGCCTACAAGAAGCTCGCACAGGGCGGGTACAAGTTCGTACCTCTTGCCCATGAGACGTTTGGTAGGTTGGGCAAGCAGGCGATGAACTATCTGCACCATCTTGCGGAGAGTGCATGCGGTAGGAGGAACAAGAAAGATGTGTCGATATCGATGTGGATGGCACAGTCGGTGAGAGAGTTGAGTGTGGCGGGTTGCAAAGGGAATAGCTTGCTGGTCAGAAATACCATGTCGCACGCTGCACAGATTGCAGGGACTAGTTTCGAACCGGCGATGTGTCCAGGAGGGACGTATGCAGAGGATGTGTGATTAGGTGGTCTGATTCGAGACGTGTACGCTGTTGCGTGATGCACCTGTGACCGTGCCTCTCTTCGATGTAGCCATACGGTGCAGAATACGGGAAATCGAGATATTTTGGCTAATATGGGAAAAAACCGTAGGTGAACTTGCGATGTACGGTTTTGGCGGACCTTGCGTCAGTGAGAAGTAGTACAATGCAAGGTTCCCCCAATTGCAACATGTGCTGCAGCTGGATGTCCAGCAAGGCCAGCAATTCCCGGAGCAGCTGCCTAAGTATACACGCGCATAGGCGCCTGCCCACACGGGCGCAGGCATGGATTTCGTGTTCTGCACTATTTGCTTACCCGCGGCCGTTCCCCTGCCGGCGCTAGGCCCATGGTACAATCATGCGCAAGATATCACGCTCATGCGCATGATATCACGACGTGGACCGGGATCAGAGTGAATATGATCCAACGGGAATCTGCCAGCAATTCGGCTGCTAGGTGTTTGCAGTTCAATTCTTGTTAGCAGCTAGGCAATTGCGACAGCCATGGCTCGGCGCGCGGATCACCAGACTATCGCGACGAGTCGACGTCGACAAGCGCCAGGCCATGATATCGATCACAGCTTGTGAAGTGTGCTCGAGTACATGCTTGTGCCGCACTCCGTTTCGAATATAATACGATGTACCACGACACGCTATGGTGCTTCAGGCGTCAGCTGTGGGCGTACGTGTTGTTACGCTTCAAGATGTACTGTACATGTAAACGTGTGCTGCGTGTGAACGCATGGTGCATCTCAAACAGAGGCATACAGAACTGAATCAGCCTTTGAGCTGGTCGAGGATCACCATATGATGTTCGACAGTGTCGGCACGAACTCGTTCGTGTTGTACTCGGGAAGCAGGACGCTGTCGGAGCAACTGCAGGACGAAGACAGGCTAGAACGAGCATGCCAGCATATTCTCGCCGCATACAAGCAAGTCAGTCCTGGACACGTCCGATCGACGTACGCGGCGCGCTGTGTCAACTCTTTTGTGCACAAGCTGCGGTCCGTGAAATGGGCAGCGGTTCTGTTCCTGGTCCTGCTGAGCGTGTATGAACGGCCAGTCTGGTGCTTGAGGAAAGACAAAGTAGATGGAGAATACGCATGCGATACCACGTCGTACCCTGGATGGGGCCATACGTACCTAAGCTTGAGAATGGCTTTTGCTTGGGAGACTGTCTGTCTTCTATTGCTATCCCTCCTGGAAGCGGGGCACCTCTTTGCAGGTACGGCACAAAGCTCCTTATATTCTACGGAATCTCTTGCATCTCCTGGCGAATTGTAGGATCTCACTGGCCAGTTTGTGTGTTGTAGGTGGTGTTGTTTCGTACGTGAGGCCAACCAAAAACAAAATTAATGCAATCCTCCTGGGCATCGCGTGGGTGGACATGATCGTAGCAATCATAACCCCGGCAACATTTTTCCGGTTAGGCCCGTTGATCCGCATCAGCATCATGGCGAACAAGAGCTCAAGGATTCGACGCGAGCTGTACCTTCTTGCGAAGATCATTCCTGGTCTATCATCGCTGCTCCTGTTCACCCTATTGAACCTAGCCTTCTTTGCTTTCTTCGGGCTCGTCTTATTCCATGAAATCAAGGGTGCAGAACACTATTTTGGAACATTCGGGCGAGCCATGTGGCAGCTGTGGGTGCTGCAAACGACAAGCAATTTCCCGGACGTAAGCCGATCCACTCAAATGCCTTGACAACACCATACTCTCTGAGCACCCAATTCACTGACTTCGAAGCAGTTTTACAGATCATGATGGCAGTGTACGAGAAGGCTAGAGCTTCATATCTGTACTTCCTGGCATTCATACTGCTGTCCACGTTTTTTATGATGAACTTGTTCACAGCTGTGGTGTACTCCAAATATACAACATTGGGGGACCAGTATGAAAAGCACGCCCTCGCAAGGACTGAGCGTCATCTAACCACCGCTTTTTCGTTGCTGGATGTTCACTGCTCTGGTGAGCTGAGTAAGGAAGAGATGCTGGCTGTCATGAATCAGCTCCGCAAAGCCCATTTACTGCCTGAGCTGCAAGGTGGCGTCACCGCCAATCTATTGTTTGCGGCACTCGATTCAGAGCGAAACAACGTGATCAGCAAAGGTGTGCTCATCGCAGATTCTGTGGCCTTTCGGATGCATGGACAACCACTGCAGCTCTTGCCACAAGTACCTTGTTACCAGGCACCGTGTGCGACAACAATACCCACGTTCTTGACATGCACCATCTTGCACTTCGTGCATTCATCACTACATTTGCGGAGAGGCCCGAGCATGTGAAGTACACATGTTAAGCTTATGCAGCCGAGTTTATGGAGCTATGCACAGTACTGAAAGTGCAATGGGAAGAAGAGGGTAGAGCGACATACTTTCAGACGCACTGGCCGCGGCTCTACAACTCGCCTGCGTTTCAAGGGCTCCGCCAGGCAGTTCTGAGTACAGCTTTTCAGTGGGGTATGCCTGCTTCGTTAGTATGCTTGTGTGATACGATTGATGGCTTTGTACACTTGATTCTCTATGCGATATTGGCATGCACTCACTAGGCCTCGAATAATTACTTGCGCATTGCGATTGCAGGTTGTGATTTGACTGTGCTGCTGATGTGTGTCACAACTGTGTGGGAAACTCTCTGGAGACTAAATAAAGGATTGGGGCCAGCTCCAAAGGCTGTGGATGGAAAGCTGGATGACATCTGGAATGTAATCGAGCTCGTATTCACAGCTTTGTTTGCTGTGGAGGTTGTTTTGAAACTCATCGTCCTTGGGTGGCATGCGTACTGGAGGGACGTCACCAACAGGTACGAGCATGATGCCTTCCCCCAAAGTGCAACCCCACTGTGGTATCAAGCGCGATCACGGGAAAAGTGCCCCAGATGATGACAACGTGAAAAGCCCTAAATTGCAGGCTTGAATTTGTCACGGCAGTGGGATGTGTATTGGTTACCACCTGTGTTTATTTTCCGAATGACTTTGATGACTCACGATGGATACGGTATACAGCTTTCCTTCGCCTGCTCAGACTCTTCCGCCTGTTCAAACTTCTGCAGCTCCCCAGCATGCTGCGTTTCATTTATGTCATTGTGTCCGTCGAGCATATTAAGCTTTTCTATGAGACTTTTTTGGCAATGCTTCCAGCTGCAATCCGCTTGGGCCAGGTGTTACCCTCTAATCTTTTTGACAGCTTCCTGTTGAGCTGGCATGATCTCTCGTTTTATCAGCGTTACGCCTTTGTGCAGCTCATGTTCTGCATCGTCTACGTGTATGCTGCCCTTGGCGTGGCTTTCTTTGGCGGCAAGGTTAGTGTGGACAAGGCCAGTGATGAATACGCAGTCCTTTCAAAGATGGCGTTTGGAGAAAGCGGCTACTGGACGATTAATTTCAATGATATGCCGTCAGGCTGTGTTCTTATGGTGCAACTGTTGGTCGTGAATAACTGGATGGTTTTCACTGAAGCATACGTGGCTGTGACCGGTCCGTTGGCGTTCGTTTTCTTCTGTTCTTTCTACCTTTTCGGCGTGATTGCAGGTGTGTTATCAAATACACTCGATGCTCAAGTCATCTGTGTATGGGCAATACATGTGGGCAATACATGCGTGTAATCATGTCAAGTTTAAATGAATGCAACTGTGTGCTACTGCCAACTCTTTCGCTATGCCGTAGGCCTTAATATTTTGGTTTCTTTCGTCCTGGATGCTTTCATTGGTGAGCTGGAGAGCTCCGGCGTCGAAGCCGCAGAGATGGCTGCCGCTGAGGGTGGCCAAGATGCCACTGATAACAATGATTATGACCCACCATCATTCCACCGTGTATACAGCTCTCGGTCTATGGCTGTTGCAGTGGTGGATGGGTCGCTTCTGGCAGACTCAACAGACGTGAAAGGTTTGCATATCATTGTGTTCCTCGCCTTTGGTTGACAGGAAGGATTCATGACCACAACGCTCCCTTGCTGACCCTGGTCGTATGCAGGAACCTGGAGAGCACGCATGAAAGGCTACGAAACGAGTTCAAGGAAAGCAGAAAAACTGCTAGAGCTTATACGGCGGCAGAAACCTGGACCAGTCAGCCAGTTTCAAGCAGCCGCTCGCCGTGCGATGCATACCCACCGCGAGGGGGCGGATTCGTCAACATGCAGTACACCCACTGCACCACTGATGAATGAATGTTGAAACTCGTCTATGTGAGGAATACACAACAGCGTGTGGTAAGTGATGCCCAGATTGGATATGAATGGTCTGAAGGGGAATCGGCCATCTCACCATGGCCAACCGGCGGACGTGAACCAGGCATTTTGAACAACGAACAAGGACGAGCCGCCAGATTCCTGTCAAGGCAATGCGGTGTGCTATTGTTCCTTAAGGCAATATATAATACAGCATTTGTTTCAGCAGAAACATTCGGTGACCGAGAGGGTGGAAGAGCAGGCAGTGGAGTGTGTGGTTTTATTCCTGCTGCA
Organism: Ulva armoricana; assembly: GCA_032360965.1. Classification (NCBI taxonomy): domain Eukaryota; kingdom Viridiplantae; phylum Chlorophyta; class Ulvophyceae; order Ulvales; family Ulvaceae; genus Ulva; species Ulva armoricana. The sequence continues at coordinate 5,041 of JAUMHO010000340.1, forward strand.
GCGCAGCTGTTGGATTGAATGACAGGTATCAATATCAGTTTTCTTAGGGTACGGTTTTCAATACCGGTGTTCAATACCCGGTTTTCTTAGAGTACTGGCGCAGTAAACCGACAGCACAAGCGTTGATGTCAGCTTCCACCAAAGTTTGTTCATGCTTCATCACCAGACTCCTGGGCATCTTGGACCTTCTTGGTTCAAGCACGTATGTAGCTGTGCCCTGACTAACACGCACACTTACTTATGGCCGTGTTAACGGCTGCATAATCCGGAAGCCAAATGAAATGCTGTTTCTAGTTCTACCTTGCTCTGCTGGGAATGTCCACGTTAGGTAGAAGCATTGGAGTTTTAGCATCCACGGTCATATACGGTCTGTGAGGCTGCTTGTAGATTCACGGCCTGGATTGCTCAGGGGTATGTACATGTGGGCCTGACATCCACACAATGGATCATAAGAAAGTCAGGGTCCTGTACAGACCCGCGAGGATCACTTAAAAGAGGTCGCAGATCATGAAGATCGGGTGCAACAAAGTTGGGATCGATCCTTTCCACAGCTTTTGCCAGCTCCATGCACTGGACTGAATGCTGCATCAGTCCATAAAAACTAACGAGAGGCATGTCAGTGCAGACATCAATGCGCTACAATTGGGTATGAAGTGCATCCAGAATTGCCAGCGTTAAGGCGGACGCTGCATGGCTGGCAGATGTACCAGCGATCCAGCATCGAGGGTCCACTGCACCCTTCTCGTTTTCATCCCTCACCTGTGCCTATCGTGATGTCGTGCACAACACATCGTGTCCCCAATACAGCAGATGTGATCTGACACCCAGCATAAAAGATGGGGTGTTATGTTGACAGACAGGAGTGAGCATAATAGATACTGAGTATGGGACAGAGTGATCCCCATGGAGAAATATCATTTTACATCGCACGGGTACTTGATACGCCAGTATAATTACCGTATACATATCTTCCAGGTACAACATGGCACCCAAACTGTTATGGAACGCCGTTTAGTCCGGACATACAGACGGTGTCCTGGTGTCACATGGCTCTGTGTGTGAGCATGCGGCCCATCAGTGTGTACTGCGTCTACTTTCAGGGTAAATCATACGTCCGTGCCCTGGTTTGTTGCTCGGGAGCGGCTAACCTTATAACCACGTTTCAATGCTATTATACAAACTGTGCCACACTCCGAACAAGGGCTGTATTTCACACATTATTTGCACTAACGCCAACTATCTGCTGGAATGCTCATCCGTCAATCAGCCTGCTGCTGCATTGGCTTGTGAATGCTGTAAAGCTGGCCACAGATGTCATGCACCAAACAGATGCCACACACTGACCAATTCACTTACATGCATCAAGACTATCTCGTTAAGTCGTCCCTAGCTGCAGTGCTGGGTGTGACACTGCGTATCCACGGTAAACAAGTGCACGAGTCACGAGAAGACTTTGGATTTCATCTTGGTGTAACGAACAACATTAGCACCATCTGTTTCACACACCATACAATCCCTCTTGGCGTAGCATGGAGAGAAACATCTTCATACATGACATGAACGTCTTGTATCAACAATATGACTGCCAGGCCTAATTTCAATGCTAGAACATGCTCTAAGATACATCCGTCCTGCTGAATCCAGGATGCCAATGCACAACTCTAACAACCATTACGTCCACCTAGACATTGCGTTCATCCGTGACAAGCATACCCCAATCAGTGATGAACGTTAACAACGCCAGGCGCAATATGTGCTGGAACATGCATCTCGTGGTCGGTGGAGACATGTGCTGGCCATATCTGTAGCTACTAGTGTATACACACGATCATCCTAAAATCACCACAACAACTATCAGTGCAATTGCAACAACACTATACTGCAATGCTGTGGCTACAAGCGTATAGCAAACGAGTGCTAAGTACAACATCACCTTCAGCAACGCAGCGACAGCAGCAACGGCCAAAGCAGTTGCCACGATCTCATATCCACTAGATGAAAAGTCGTCTTTGAAGTATGCATCTGCATCCTCTTGAATATCTTCTGAAATACCCCATTCATCCTCACGACACCACAGGGAGTCATACTGCTGTCCGCTGCTTTGTGCATTGACACGACGCCTGACTCTGAGCTTATTATGCAAGAGGCCGCGGCGCACACCGTGAGCCGCTACAGTCATCAATCGAGACATCTTTCAGCAATGTGTCCTCCGCAATATGCACAGCGGCCCATTTCTAGGGCGGGCCTTGACATGGACACAATCCATGCCCCGATCAATCTACCGTTAATAATTTAGCATGCAAAAGAACGAAACGCTGTCCCTAGGAACTCGTGAATTGGCTCGTCTGACCCTGCTGAACGGACTTCCATGATAGTGCCAGAAGAACCCAGGGGAGCTGGTTTTCACCACATAAGCCACACCTGTACACTAAATGGCGTCTGTCAGATGCAGTGCGCGCTGGAAACATACAGGAAACGCGCTACTACATGTTCCTTGCAAGGTCACAATGTCTGTGTCCTTACAAGCTTTCGTGTGCGCAGTCGTGGTACTGTAGACAGGTTTTCCGTGGTTCCGCCATGAAGAATCCGCACTTTCAAAGTTGCCCCTCCTTCAGAGTAAACGGTAGTTCAACCAGGCTGTTCAACCTCTCACGTGCGTACGGGGTGGCCTCAGTCGACGTCGGTGTGTCTACACTTGCAACGCTGCAGGAAATCGATTCAACCGCATACTGGGTTTACAGGGATGACGCAGCCTTAAATACTGAAAAACTGCGGGGTAGGAAAGATAAACTGGCGGTAATATCGTCTATTGATCCAGGTGCACGCGAAGATTTGAAGGTGAGCATCAGAGAAGCTGTCCAACACGACAGATGGAGTTCACCCACCCGCGGACAGATTTCAGAGCTCCAGGTTAAAACCCTATCGGATATATACTTATTCACGTGAATTTATGGCTGTTCTGGTAAGCCAGAAGAAACTACTTGTTGCCAACCTCCTGATCACTGCACACGTGAAACGTTCTGAGACGTTTGTTCCGCATTATTCAGCGGCGATTCAAACATTACAGCGTCCTTGCGAGCTCCAAAGGTGGCCGCTGTGCAGGCAGCGTTAGAGCGCAGTGCTGAGGAACTAGACTTCGATCGGGTCAGAGGCCTGTGGAAGCTCATATACACCACTGCTCCTGACGTGGTGAGGCGACTTTTTAGCTGCCACTAGACATGGTTGACATGGTCTTGATTACGTGATTCCAAATCTCGTGTGTCTCTTGAAGCCCGAGTATCTGTTGAACATAACAACAGCAGCGTGCATCATGTGCACGAGATCTGCATTCAGGTACCTCTGATGCTGGATCAGAAGCTGTCCGCACCACGCCTTCCATGGCAGCCGCGTGTGAGCACGATCTACCAACGATTTACATCTGAAGAAGAAGGCATCGTGCAGAACATTGTGCAGTTTGGGGACGGCTTATTTCTTGACAAGAAGAATGGAGCCACGTTTGTGGTGAATGCCGTGTGGTTCAAGAGCCGGGGCATTGATCGTACCATCGAACTAACATTTGAATCTGTACAGGTCTGTTCTTTGAACCCTACATCATCTTTTGAGGCTGTTCTAGCACCACCAGTTCTTCCAAGAACATCTCTGCAGCACCAACTGCTCCTCGGGCTTGTTGAAGTACGAATTTCCCACTGCTGTTTCAGGAAAACCTCCTCAGACAATTGATCTGGCAGTGACAGCATCGATAAATGTGTTTTGCAGTTTGACGTGCGAATACCATTGCCAACAGCATCCAACCTGAGCCAAGGGAACTCAACTGTCACTGGAAAGTACCAGCTTACGTACTGTGATGAGAGCATGCTAATTGGTCGAGCGCAAGTTGGAGGCGGGGTCTTCATTTTTGATAGGGCAGATGTGTCATCTTTGTGGTGAGTCTGTGTCAGTTGGCCAGACAATATGCACATTCAACACTTACAGAAGTGTTTTAAGGTCGGCCTGAGTTTGTAAAAGGCGGCTATATCATCTATTGTATTCTGAGCTACACTGACTGAGTTAATCAACTAGACGTGCCTTTTTTGCTATCAGTGACTGCGGTCTTGCTACCAGCTTTTATTGACGTTGAGCCTGGCTGTGCCATTGCTGGTACCTTCGCAGCAGAAAGATCCCCACTTGGCTTGGTCATTGTCCGTTTGCGTGTCCGTGCTGCCTCTATTTCCTGTCGCAATTCTACGACCGCTGCTTGAGCTTGCTCACGTGCAGTTCGCTCAGCCTGCTCAATGGAAATAACTTGGCGCTTCAAAGCATCCACTTGAGCCTCCATTGCTGTTCGCGCTGCTTGCTCTGTCTCCAGTTCCTACACAATTTATGCACAACTGTAGCCCAGATATGGCAGGCCAAAAGTATGCGGGAACCAGTGTTGTAGCTGCATGCTGGTCATAGTAGGTAAAAGCGCACTGACTCTTTTGTCTGGGCAGTTTCAACCATGGCCTGCAATTCATTTTCGAATTCTGTGAGCTGCTGCTGCAACTCAGTCGCAATGTGCTGAGTGTTTGTGAGCTCCATTTCAGATTTACGTTGTGCCATCTCAGCCGCCATCAAGGACTTCTGGCTGCCCTCCAGCTGCGCTGCCAGCTGTGCGTTTTCCATTATGGCAGCTTTCTTGTCATGGGAAACGGCATTCAGGGCACTCTCCATGTTGCGAAGATCAACTTGCAGCTCTTTGATGTGCGTCTGCTCTGCCTCAAGCTTGTCACCAGCAGCTATGTACTCAAGCTTGAGCTCTGCGAGCTGAGATTTCATGTCACTGGCCACATCAACTTCACTGGACAGACGTAAAGTGGTCGCCTCTAATGTACTGGAAAGTTTCTTGATGCGGTCTTGCATTGCAGCATTGTCAGCCTTCAGTATGCTATTCGCAGACTGTTGCTTTTCTAGTACATCATGAGCCTTCTTAAGATCGGATGCAGTTGTATCAAGCTGCACAAATCCCAACACATTAAGAGCACAACAGGATCACAGGGCAAAATACCATGGTTGGCTCTGAATGACTGACGGTGCACTCTGAACACTGATGGCCAAACAGGTCATGATGTTGTGGTGATGTATTCACACTCGCATCTGTAGGCCTTCTGCCTTTGCTCGACTTCGCTTGAGTTCTTCTTCTAGTTTTGCTGCGGTGTCCTGTGACTTCTTGAGGGATCCGTCCGTTTGGGCAAGTGACTTCTTCAGTGACTTGGCTTGATCCATGGACAGTTGAAGCTGTGTGCTGACCTGCATTCATTCATGTAACTCCTTCATATGCTACAGTATGCAACGTTTGGCATGTGCAAGTGCTGGTGAATGAATGTCCGCTGGACCGAGGGGCAGGAACTCAGCCTACGTCCGGCACCAGCATGATCTCAACAATATCTGGATGCAGACCCGTTGGTATGCCGCATCAGCCGCAGTTTTGGCTTCAGAAGCAGATTCGCGGAGTTCCTGTGCAGCATATGCTTGCTGTTGGGCCTGCGTCGTCATCTGCTGTACAGTTTCTTCAAGCTTGGTGACTTTGCCCTCGAGCCCCGACGCTTTCTTGTTTTTTGCCTTCAGTTCCTTTTCTCTGGCAGTCAGCTCTGCAATCGCACTACAATCAGCAGCCCACAAGTAATCCGTTATATAGAAACACAGTGGATGCACAATGGATAACACCGCGTGACAAGCAGAGCAATCGGTCTGTCAGGGCACATGCCCTGTGAACTGATTGCGATTGCATCTGACTATGATGGACACTGGTAGACATGCTAGAATGGACACGTCTGTATCACCAGGAATGGCCAGTTCACATTCAAATCTGATGGCCAGATTCGACCCAGCTCGCATAGAGACCCGAGTCACATGGAGCAACTCAAAACATCCAAGGGAATCATCTTGATAATCAGCGCCTAGCATGTGTCATGATGCAACACAAGAATAGACAAGAATTATTGAACTGACCTTTTTGAAGCTGACCGCTGACATCTTCTGCCTTTGTTGCCCGAGCAGTCTGCTGCTCTACTTGCTTGGACAGATCAATGACCTGCTCCCCAAGCGCAGCGCCAGCTATTTTTTCAGCGTCCAACTCTAATTGAGTGTCGCTTAATTTTGCAGCTGTTAACTCCTGCTCTGCTGACTTTGTGTCTAAACTCTGTGCGCTTGCTTTCAGCATCGTATCTAAATCATCCCTCCTCTTCATGGCCTGGACTTTCTCTTCTATTTCATTTGTCAGGGAAGCCTACAAATACCGCATAAATCAGGAATCAGAGTCTCCAACAATCTAGCTCTCCTTTTTACCTGGCATATTGCAGGAAAATCTCAGGCAGAAACAAACTTCCAGAGAAACCTTCGTCTGATCCAAATTGTTGAGACGGTTCTCCAGCTTTGACTTCACGACTTGAAGGGACTCGATCTCAGCCCCAAGACCCTGTGAACAATTAAAAAAGACTCTATATCACCACTGCAGGCGTCTCGGTGTCCAGGGTGCAGGTGGCGGGAGAAGGGAACACACGGTTTCACACTTTTTACGCTGTGCAATCTGGAACGCGACAACCCCTAACAAAAGCAGGACAGAACACCCCAATCCTAGAAATGCATTTGTTGCGTCAGGTCCTAGTTCGGCATTCAGAGCACCCCCCAATGCTTGTTGCACGTCAGCATATCCTGGCACCCTGCTGGTGGTGTCAGACAGCATGGATTCGAATGACTGCTCAGCTTCCTGCGCACTGCGCATAGCAACGCCAGCAACACTAGCCGCCTCAGCTGCAGCATCCTGCATGGACTGCTGGACAGCACCCATTTGTCCTGTGCTGTCTTGAGCAATGCCAGCATCGAGACTGCTGGAGACCGCTCCCATTGGCAGAGCTCGTCCGGGCGTGGAAGGTAGCAGCTGTGATGATAGAAATCCAGCTGATTCTAGCTGCAGGTTTGATGGCATGAACTGCATCGTCTGGGAAACAGCCATCCTTACTCCAGGGCTGACAGGTGCAGACCCCGCCTCCGTGGCCTCCGCAATAGGAGCACTGGTGACAATCTGCAGCTAGCGATGAGTTTGTCGGTATATGGTAGCCGTCGATGTGGCTCGTATGAACGGTTGCCATCGAACCAGACTCAGGAAGTGGACATTAAGAGTAGAGCGATTGCTTCATACAAGACACATCATTGCTGATGCGTGTAAGAGAGCTAGTGCAGTTCCTTCATGGGCTACCTCACAATATGCACGCTGTCTTTTGTAGATTCGGATAAAGTTTTCATTTCTGGGACATTAAGTGTTCAGAACACCCTATTCAGGCACTGCGCAATGCACATAGACCTGATGATCACAATAGATTTGACTTCCCAGTATGCGCAGATTTCCATTCACTTGCGTTTCCAAGGCGTACCAGGGCAGCCAGTATGCCAGCTGTAGAACGCAGGCCTGACCGCTCGACCCGAACTGCATTCCTGGGCTTCAAACGACCTGGCAGCCCTGACCGCTTCCGAGATGACCATCGCAAGCTCCTTGAGACGTATTGTTTCGCAGTCATACTTGTTGCGTTGACGTTGCACGCGATCGCCTGATCGGACTCGTCGTGAAAAGGGCTGCGGCTTCGACAACCAAGACCGCATGCACTATACAAATGACATGTGTAACTGCTTGGACAATTACAGCTCCGTGACTACGAGATTAAAGTACCGTTATGTGAGGTGATGATTGGAACAGCTGCAGCGCGCCAGCCTCTTCAAGTTGTACAGACGCAAAACGGAGAATTTCAACATTTTGGTCACCGTCACTCAGTAGTTGACATTAACTCCCGCCACCAGCAACGAAAGGTCATACCATGTCTTGTCTGCGATTTGAAATTCCTGCAATGCTCGGACCTCTGTGTCTGCGCGATCCGTGTCTGTTGTATGGCGGTGGTGTTCCCTAGTGATCTCGCAGCTGTTCGTACGAACGATCTTCTTGCATGGCAACATCCAACCGCAAATAGAAACCATCAAGCTGACATTTCATCATTTGAATTATCCTGTGACGCTAGGGACATGCAACAAGTTGCTCTTCGCATCCATCGATTTCGTTATTTGTGGATGCATAACGGGAAGCTGCATTGGACTATTCGAAAGGCAGTATTTGGCGGTTCTGGCCCCAAGGTCAGCCTGGCCCGAGGAGTCCAGTGACGAAGCTGATGATCCTCATGAGGTACTGCTCGGGCCAAGTGCACAGATGCTCATTGTTAAGGTTCTGTTCAGTGACATCGGATCAAGAATTCGCCTTCTTATTCTAGACAAGCGCACGGAATGTCCGCAACATTTGTTTTGAGGCATGCTCTGGCGTGGCTCATGATTTGTGCTCAACGCAACACGCAGCTCACGCGAATTCTTGTATAGGAATAGTATGCAGGCATTACTGGACCGTTCACCTGACGAAATGCACTCAATCCCGTCTATCCCTTCTCAAATCATGCCTCGGAGTAGAGACGCCTTCTGTCGATTGTCGGGACCACTTCAGTTCATGAAAATACTGTACAACCAAAGCTACCCTTCCGACGCAAGCCTGTGCACACATTTCTTTCTGTCGATATGTGTATGATACATATGTGTCGATTTGCCTTGCCAGATTTAAAACATAACTGGTCCTGCGCCTGTCGCTGTGCAGCCAGTCTGTGGCCGATTCAGGCGCGCGTCCTTGTTTTGCCCAATATCCGGATGTAAGGCCACAAGAAACATTGAATACGCATGTAGCATGATGTCTTGTACTATCTGTTTTGATCTGGTCATTAATCCACGCAATCCAGCACTTCCGCTTGTTTTCTTGCGCGATTGGGATGTCTGCTGGCTCAAAATTTTACCACAGTTCAAAGATCCTGACACACGTCCAAAGACGTTGAAGCCTTCAACATACAAACTCGAAAACGGTATTGCTGGCCTGGTGCCTCCTGAGCCTGACGTCATCATGTTCAGAATCCCACGTTTGACGTGAACAATTGTCCACTAGCCGCGGCCGCTGGCATCGAATTAGATATGCCACATGTAGCAGCGGCGGCGGAAAACCCATTTACAAGTTAGCAGACGTTTGCCGCGTAGGACAATGGCGGCGCTGGACAAAAGTACCATCGGCGTACGGGGGCTTGAACCCCGGACGTCCGGCTCATAAGACCGGCACTCTGACCAACTGAGTTACACGCCGTATACTTGGCCACCTCGTGTGCCGATCATGTTGTATATATAATTGCCTATTATGGACAGGTGCACGACGATTGAGCGGTACATGCGCTTTGCACCAACTAGATCGATATGCTCACGGGCTACAGAGTCGGGCTGCACAAGCATGTCTATAAAAATGTGTAGCCTGACCTAGATTGGGAGATATACTTGGGACATGCATGCTGATTTTCCACACAAGGACAGAAAGCACTGATGTTTGGTGTGCCTTGAAAAAACATCTATATATTACTCCGAAGAGGCACGGTCACAGGTGCATCACGCAACAGTGTACAGGCCTCGAATCAGACCACCTAATCACTCATCATCTACATTCATGGTGTTGCATAACTAAGACACGCCTTTGTGTGTCTTTTAGTCGCCATTCATGATCAGTGCAGCCTCACACCGCATGATGCCTCACAGACAACTCCCATACATGCTCAGATTTGTGTGTCTCCTGCACTGAGCAAGGACATATTCGGAGCCAGGCCTGCTTGCATGAGGGACCCCCCGGTGGCCACGGGTGTTTCAAAATAGCGGTAAATAACCACACCGTTCAGCCTAGTTTATGATGAGGTAGTCATCTGACAGCTGCAACCATATGATCCAGATCCACACACCATCTGCTTTTGACTTTGTGGATTCAGATGAGAAAGACAGCCTTAGGCTTTCTTTTCAAGGGGTTGTGTGTGGTACTGTGCACAGCACCGTGCTGACATGGGGTGGTGTTCTAGATGACTGCCTCCTAGGGTGAAGCATCTAAATCAGGGTCTCACAATAGATACCTGTGCCGATTTACATGCATGTAGCCAGAAAATGGGCCAAATCAGCCTTCTCCTTAGGTCTCAAACAGCCACTGTGCACAGCTATGGACAAGCCTGCCTGTGTCTGCAGACAAGCTTGCGGGGGGGAATCACTCCCAGTTCCAGGTTCCAAACGAGAAATCTTAGCAAGCCCTTTTTCCTGGAAAGTTCAGATTCCGGCGAGTCTATAACAAAAACAGGCCTCAAACAAAGCAATATGGTGCAAGTTGTGTTTATTTGAAGCATTGCCTTTGTTGCACCCAGGAGAGGGGTCTACTATGGGGTCCAGCACATCCCCCGCTGATGGTTGCACACCACTCCGCCTTGCACACCCCTCGAGATAGCATCTACTGGTGATGGCTGCATAGCTTCTGAGGTGCTGGGGTAAGGGCCACCTCCTTCTTCATGGTGCAGAGCTGATCAGTGTAGCATGCCTGTATATAGTGCAGTTCACACCATTCTCAGCATGCACTAGAGGCCAACCTCAAACATGCATCTGACCCCACTCTGATCATGAGAACGTCAGCATGTGGTAGACTGGCGTGTTGAGGAGGTATGTGTGTGTTTGGGGTGGCGTGTCAAGTGTGGATGTTGGGTGGATCTTGCTGTGCTCACATAGTATGAATATCAGGTGCTATGTTTATGAAATACCCTATACATGCCCTCGAACACACCGCCGGTTCGAAACTAGTGCCCGAAATCTGTGCCATGTGCGACATGGTAATTCTGATCACCCAGCTATTCCCTTTGCACGCCCCCGCGCTGAACACTCTCAGCGCATGTGCCATCCACATCGACACATCTCTCTTGTGCCTCCTGCCGCGTGCATCCAATGCAACATGTATATATAATATAGAAATTGGGCATTACGCCAAACCCAAACGGGCATCGGCAACGGCACCCCTGCCGGCAGGGGCAGACAAGTGCAAGACGGGGGCAGAAGGGTGCACCACGTGGTAGGCAGGGGCGCCACACAGTGGAGCCACAACTTCAGGGCGGACCATTCGGGCAAACACAGGCCGCGCAACACCGCAACGCGTAGAGGCTGCCGAGTGCACACAACACAGGAAACACCCAGCAAGAACGCGGCAACCAGACGCAGGTAGTGATGCTTCACATCGCCAGGGGGGTGACGGCCCAGGGCACCGGCGGGGTCAAGGAGGAACGGGACAAGACACGCCAATGCGACGTCCACCGAGATAGAGTCAGCAGGAGAAACAGCATGCACCACTGCTTCTGCCTTGGTGCACCCAACACACTCCACAACAAGGTCCTTCCGCAGGACGCCGACAATGGAGCTGCTGCCCGAGCAAGAGACGCAAGGACACGCGAATGTACGTGACAACCCCTGCACGCTTGACTTTGAAGCTGACCTACGAGCTGAGTCGTCACCGGACTCCATGGGAGCAGCATCATGGCTCGGTCTAGGACCCCCCGCGATGAATGGACTCGTCACACGCAGTCCTCTCATGACACAGCACGTCGGCAACTTCTCCAGCATGAACATGCGCCACTGCCAAGCGGTCACCGCCATCAACCTCTGGATCCCCTGTTGCACCTATTCAGCAAGGACATCAGAGAGGGTTTGAGCTGGCTAGCACTCACCGACAGAGGGCTGGTGAAACCCAAACAGGGCAGGCATGGTAAGCTTCGTTCCGCGCGGCTGCACAAACGGTGAAGGGGGGACATGGATACTCGAACCTTGTCGACGCGGATGCATTGCTGGCACCCTGATCCGCCCTTGCAGACGCTCGCACGTATTGTCTGGCATGTGCTATGCGGCAGTAATCGTGTGCCGGCATTGAGTCGAGGTCAGTGAACGTGACCGCCCCATTGATACTGCGGTCTCTGGAAAATGAGTGCCCGAAGCATCGGCCCGTATACCACTGACAAGCTTTGCCGCCCGTTCAATGACTTTGTCCATGGAGGTGCAGCGCCTGTTGGGGCGCCACGGCTCCATGGCATAGAGCATGCATAGGGTGATGCGGATGCGAAGTACGAGCAGCTTCGTCGCCGCCAACAATCGCGTGCTACTCAAGACAGGTAGCCCCTTATGTAGCGCTGTGCATAGTATGTCATGGAAATGCTCCTCAACAGTGCATTCAACAAGCACGTCTGGTGCAAGATATATGCTGCCATTTGAGGATATATATATATATGTATTATTATTTTTGTTCGATCCTACTACTTGTTCGAACCTACTGAGGGCCAGCTGCAGAGCACTCGCGAGCTACTGTTACTGCTGGTCATGCTTTGCATGGTGTGGCTGGTTGGGGCTGGGCGAGGGCAGGTGTCGCTCCCCACATTCCATGATGACTCTGAGATGTAACCGGCGGGCCATGGGGCCACTCCTGCTGTACATTACTTTGCCTGGAAGCTCCCCTGTACACCATCTGACTGAATGAAAAGCATGTTGACTTCGATATGAGTGCCATGATTGATGGCCATATTGAAACCTTTGAGGGGCGGTTGCGCTGAGGCTTTGCTGAGGATATCATGCGCGTAATTGGATATGCGCTGCGGGGGGCAGCCAGGGTTGGATCAGCTCCTGCATATAGCGGTGCCTGGTTATGCTAAATATGCGGGGGTGGGTTGATGGAAGCTGGATGTGCGGCCTGCGCTTGATTTGGCGGCGGCTCCGCTACCTGACCAGTGGCCGGAAGATTATTGAGACCTGACATGTGCTGAAAGCGGTGCAAGCTGGAGGGCTGGCAATCTCTCAGACCGTGCTTTATGTGCCTGTTCTGGTGGCTGCCCATTGCTGCTTCTTATGATCCCGCGGCACAGATGCTCGAACTTAGAAGGAGTCCATCCGCTCTACTGTTGTGCCTGTGTTGTGTGCTTACTGTGAGACTACAAATGTGTGCACTGCACACAATGGCAGTCTCATTAGTCATCATCTTCTGCACCGCAATAGCACCAGGGTAGTTTGCTGCGTCGGCACCAATGCATGCCCGAAGCAGCAACAGTGAATTTGACCAGGTCGCACAGCTAGATGCTTTGCACAGCTTCGAGTTGCGTTGGGGAGCTGAATTTGTTGACCGTGAAACCATGTTTGAAAGCCATGGCATATGTCTGGCATGTGGACATTACCAGTGACCAGTGATGAAGAAAAGCTCAGGTTTCCTGGCTGCACCCTGCTGCAAGAATTAGGCGCTGGCAGCATGGGTAAGATCAGGAGCTGATACAAAGGTGGTCTCCTGTCGATCCCCCAGCCTGCTGGTCCTCAAGCTTAGTGTTGCGGTTCATGGCATCCATGCGCTTCACAAGCTGCAAGCTTCAAGTGAAAGAGCTTAGTGCTACAAATTATCCACTGCCAAGACAGAAACAAGGAAGAAATCAGGCCGAGCACGTGTGAGTCTGCATGTCCATCAACGGCATACATGTGCACTGCGTGGATCAGCAGCAGTGTAGCGAACTTTGTGAAGGCTTGGATTGCACGAGGAACCACAGGATGTTTTGACCGGTTAAAGGTTCACCTGGAGATGCTGTGGGTGCTTTGCAGAGATAAAGGCAGATTTAGGCAGTGGGGCTGGTCGTTTATAGGCGTGATCAACACACCAACGTCGCTTGTTGTCATGTTTGGTTCCCTGGGGTGAGTGCGCAGCCCTGTACTGTGGCACAACCTGTATGAAAATGTCCACATGAGGGTGCGTGGCCAGTGCTAGTAACAGTTTGGACTGATGCCCGATGTAAACATATATTACATCGAACAGAGGCATGGCCACAGGTGCATCACGCAATAGCGTACATGTCTCGAATCAGACCACCTAATCACTCATCATCTGTATATACGTCCCCTCCGGACACACCGCCGGTTTCAAACTTGTCCCTGCAATCTGTGCCACATGCGCCATGGTATTTCTGATCACCCAGCTAGTCCCTTTGCACACCGCTGCACTGAACTCTCCCAGCGCCTGTGCCATCCACATCGGCACTAGCAGAAGTCCCCAGTGTACGCTCATAGTAGCTGAGTGTATTTATAGTGTTTGTTTATTCGGTTTAAGTACACTTACATACACCTGACATACTCTGGATGTTCCAAGTCATTCATTAAGCATCCACTGTAAACATACACTGCCAACACAGAACATCTGTTGCGTGGGTTCATCAACATTCATCAACACGTGCCATCATGATACATCCTCATTCAATCAGGCTGTAACAAGGGAGAAGGTACCATTGTATGCCAGGGTACATTCGGGCAACTATTGGATGTATTTGCAAATGAACGTTGCATGGACCCGAATGAATGTACCAGTGAGTGTCCCGAAGGTCACTGGAGGTTTGCTGGATGCTTTAGTGAATATCAGATGTATCATGGGTGTACTCTTAACCAGTGAATCTACAGGCACATTACAGCGGACATACAATGAACATTCACCCGAAACTGATGCATCATCACCAAACATACATTTACATCAGCCAACCATTTAATCAAATAATCATCAAACAATCGCCAAATCGTGCACCACGTCCACCAAGAAATCATGACAGCAGGTTGCGGGAGGTCGACACCCTGGTCCCCACAACACCTGCTACAATATGCGCAGCAAAACACCAGCTAGTGCCCAATGACCAAAGCATGAACACGGCAACAAGTATACGTTGCTGCAACATCACAAAACCTACTCTTGAATAGTGCACACCAATCACGCGGAGCCCTTCCTTGCACGAGTCACCTTGCTCAAGGGAGGCACCCTCACCTTGCTGGATTTCTTGTTGGCCTTCGACGTCTTCTTCACAGCCATCTCTGTAGTGTCTGATGATCTCGAACCCGGGGTCGACACATTGGAGCTGCGCTTCTGCTTTCGGGCAGACTTGGAGGCAGATTCTGGAGCCTTGCGCTTCTTGGGTGCAGGCTTGCTATTGAAGCCGGCCCCAATGCCTCGGAGTTGTG
>JAUMHO010000351.1:0-19929 GCA_032360965.1 Ulva armoricana
TTGACGGCAAAAAGACTGACGGATACAAGCCTGCTATGGAGTGTTTTATATCATTGCAAGAGAGAATAAACTCATCGTAGGCTACCACAAAGCATCAAAATAAGACAATGGGGATGTTATGGGACTATTTGGGGTTGTTTAGCGTCAGGAAGGCGAAGTGGGGTCGTTCGCAGGTAGTCTCGTTAACGTGCACTGACCACAAACGCGTTCGGGAGGGGTTCGTTCGGGGGGTTTGTTCACTCCCACTGAACACGGCCTAACACGCTCCACAACCTTCGCATCGGTCATCTGCTGGCGCAGTTCAGTTCGTTGCGCCCGTACCAAGTCTGCGGTGATCAAAGACGACCGGTGTGGCATTCCTGTCCGCAACGTTCAGCGCAAGGTCAATTTGCCGGAAGGCTGTCGTCAACTGAATAACACCGCGATCGCTGTTCGCGTGCGAGAATGGACTACACACTAAGTGCCTCACACATTGTCGGATCGACCGGATTCTGTGCAGCAGCGCTGCCGTCGTGGAAGATGGGAGAGTGGCTAGGGCGGTCATCATGCATGTATACAACCTGGTTCTTTGCAGAGATGACAAATGCACGCCATCAAACGTCAGTATGAGAATAAGATATGACTTGAACAGTTGTCGCAGATGGAACTGGATGATCGGTGCTCCACCCCCGCATCGCCACACCGCACGTTTCCATTTGGCGCACCAGCACGGACATGCGCTTGCGGTGACTTGAAACATGCAGTCAATATTTAAGAGATTGAAAGCGATTGACGCTTTCCCCAAGATCCAGGTGATATGGCAAACCACCAACCTTTCACACACTCACGTTTCCCCCGCATATCTAGGTTGATTTTTATACACGAATATGGTGTGCAGGATGATTTCTATTCCAAAACCATGTCAGGAGGGGTCATCACCATTGTTTGTGCCTTACTGATGTTAGTACTGTTCTTTACAGAACTAGGTACGCTATAGTTCGCTCTAACATTGTGCACATGATTTCACACCTGTTTTCACACCATCCACCCGCTGCTTCACATACGGATCCACTACCGAGACAATCGATGACAAGACATTGCTGAAGCTTGCCTTTGTCATCCGCTTTTGAGGCGTATTGAGAATGCAGGCCTATACCTCACTACAAAGTCCGTCCACATGTTGGAAGTCGACACATCACGCGGCGAGCGTATAAACATCAACCTAGATATAACGTTTCCCAACATGCCTTGTGATTGGATTAGTGTCGATGCAATCGATTCATCTGGGCGGGTTCAAACTCAAGTAGATCACGACCTGACTCGGCAGCGCCTTTCCGCCAAGGGACGAAGAATACAAGCGCAAACAAAGCATGAAGTTGGGGGCAGTGAAGAGCTGCCAAATCATCTGCACCCCGATACTCCCAAGCTACCAGATGATTACTGCGGTGCCGTGTCCTCACTGTTGTCACTGCTTATCCACGCCTACAGCACATCCTTGGCATTCCATAGTTTGTAAATTTTGCAGGTTCGTGCTATGGAGCAGACCCAAAGGAAGGGGCTTGCTGCAACACTTGTAGTGAAGTTAGAGATGCGTACCAGACCAGAGGCTGGGTGAGTACCATGTGCTCACTGAGATGGCACAGTGCCAATGCCACTGCATGGGTGCATACGTGCTTGCGATGAGCTGACTGAAACTGATTGTACTTGCAGGTGATGCCCAATTTCGAATCGATCGAACAGTGTAAACGTGAAGGATATCAAGACTCGCTGCTGAAAGTGGTTAGTGTCACACAGTTCTGTTTAATCCAAGTGAACACGCAGGTTCAGCCGGCATGACATCATGGTTTGTAAATGCAGAAGAACGAAGGCTGTCAGCTGCGCGGAATCATTCAAGTTGCCAAGGTTGCTGGGCGCATTCAGTTTGCAGCAGGTTTTCAGCATCCAGCTGATCAACATATGTTGCGTGTCAAGATGACCTTCATTCGTAGCTAACTATCACCTGCTGCAGGAAA
This sequence comes from Ulva armoricana, assembly GCA_032360965.1. NCBI lineage: Eukaryota > Viridiplantae > Chlorophyta > Ulvophyceae > Ulvales > Ulvaceae > Ulva > Ulva armoricana. The sequence goes on from JAUMHO010000351.1 coordinate 1,992, forward strand.
GACATACGAACACGCGGGCCAGTTGATACATGACCTGCAAGCACTCAAGGACCAAACGTTGGATGTGTCCCATGTGATTGCAAGCATGACATTTGGAGAAGGAACATATCCCGGGCAGAAAAATCCACTATCTGGGGCGTCTTTCAATCAAAAGGAGGATGGATCAAACCCACAAAACCTACCAGGTATGCATATGCACATGAATCATTTTTCTATCATGTTTCTGGGAGCATGCTGTACATGCAGAACAAGTGGAGGATTCACGGTTTGCCACTAACCTCGCTGGCCCTATCCCAGGCATGTATCAGTACTATCTGAAGGTCGTTCCGACCAGCTACAAGGCCAAGGGTAGGGTCACCGAGAGCATGCAGTATTCGGCAACGGGTGCGGCTTCCTTCATCAACCGTTACTGGTTGTGCTGTATATATGCTCGGCATTCTACCCTAATACCAAGCAGCTAAGGGCATGCTTGATCGGTCTGTGCATGCATTGTGGTCGCCCACGCTGTGTTATGAGCGAAATTCACAACAAGTGCCCTGTTCACGTTGGACAATGCATGCACTGAATTTGGACTGTCACAGTGTAATGTAGTGTGCAAGCACCAGGTAGATCAGGCAAGTTAGTTGCCGAATGTTCTTGCCATCTGAGCTCTCACTCACTACATGGCGTGCGTCAGAAAATTGTAAATGTTATTTCCAACCAGACAGCCTACTTGCAGAAAGTGTTTGGCACTTTTGATTTGCATGACTACTCCGCTCGCATATGGAATTGCTTGGACAATTGAGGTTTTGTTATCTTCAATTGCATTTTCAGCACTACGCCTCACGCCATGGAAGGTGAGAATGTGCAGACCATTTCCAGCCTTTGGATCCAAACTCTATCAACCGTGGAGGAATACCCAGCATTTCCTTCTACTATGATCTTTCTGCAGTGAAGGTGATTTTTTGCTCCCACTCCCAGTGAAAGTGATGCAAGTATTCTGCTCTGGAAAGCAACCGGGCACATGATCATGAGTGTCTGCAGGTTAATGTAGTGGAAAAGGCAACCCCTTTCCTGCACTTTCTTACAAACGTGTGTGCCATTGTGGGAGGGGTCTGGGCGTTGTCTGGGTTGGTGGACTCGACTGTTTACCACAGTCAAAGATTGATAAAGAAGAAAATCGACATTGGCAAGTATGGCTAGCTCAATGGGAATGTTAACCAAACTGTGTTACTCAGGAGTTTCCTAACAGGCGATTATGCGGCTTTTAAGCCTGTGTGTGCATGAGGTGCCATGTCCTCGGCTACTCGAGCCCACCATGGGCACAGAATAATGTGCAGCGTGTAAGGATTCCGCCTGCGATACCACATGGAACACAACATATTCCATGAACGAGCCACATCACTCTTGAGACCTGACCATCTTATCGACATCCTCAAGTTCTGGTTGAGCAGCAATTGCTCCACCTTGCAAGGTCGTCAAGGCTCCGCATGCTGCAGCAAACTCTACTGCCTTCTTGGTTTCTTCGATGTCTCCTAGGGATTCGCTAATTGGCTTGCCAGAACTCTGCAAGTAAAGCACGCGTGTATCCTGTTTCATCCAAGTAGTATGCAAAATGTATTTACTAGCAACAGCCAGCATGCATGCATAACCGTGTTCCATGTGTAAGGATTAATGGCACCACATCTTGATAATCCCGCTGCTACAATGTCACCAAACAATGCCTGTTGCGGTCGATGTTGCACGTACCTCTGAAAGCAAGTACGCCAGGAACCCACAGGTGAATGCGTCACCAGCCCCGGTCGTGTCCTGGACATCCACATTATACACAGGCACAAAGCCGGACAGCTCTGATTCACCAGCAGCCCTTATACTGAAGGCTGCCCCCGCACCGCCTCCTGTAACGAGCACTGCACGTGCATGTGGCAGCATCCGCAGAACCTGCACAGTCAGCGAAAGTAATATCAACCGTGACTGCAATTTGAACGCTGTAACAAACCAGAATGTTGCCTGTGAAGAAAAGCAGCAGATCTGTTGTGCCATGTGTCACAAGTGCATGAATTTGACTCGTGGAAGGGAAGCTACACACTCTGGCTGGCTCCTTTAGAGCTACATCAGTAGGTATGCCAAACGCCCATTCGGCCTCTTCATCTGTGATCTTCACCAAATTGCCTTGCTCCAAGAATGGGCGAATGCTGTCCAACGCAGCATCTGGGTCATCCCAAAACACGGGGCGCCAGTTGCAATCAACCATGACGAGTGTGCCTGCTTCCTTCGCAATTGACATTGCCTCATGCATGGCCTTTGATGTGTCGGGGTAAGCGAGCCCAAGGGTGCCCATTACAAGCACTTCAGCCTCCTCTATTACATCCGTAGGCAGGGATTCTGAGCTGATGAAGCAGTCACAGTAGGTATTCGTATCCTGGCCAAACGAATCAAAGATTCGGTCGCCTTCCATTGTTCGGATGACATACACGTCCCTGGTAGCATGTTTTACCCGGCGCACCGCAGATGTGTCTACTCCCCTGCCTGCATGCACTCTAGTTCACAAGTTGCCTATCTTATCACCCGTTTGAGGCGATTCCAGCACACGGCATGTTTCTTGACTTGCGATACGGCCATGCACTAGAGAGTACAGACAATGTAAACGCCATGTTCCGTTGCACACGTTCAAACAAGTATTGACAACGTTGCTCCAATAATATTCCGTACTCTGCATGAGCTGTAGGAGTTCATCCCCTTTCTCGTCGTTGCCCAGGCTCGACACGAACGCGACAGGGATGCCGAGTTTGCCAAGGCCGCAAGCTACATTGCAAGGCGCCCCGCCCGGATATCCCGTCCAGCTTGTCACGTCATCTTTCAATTTTCCTTTATCGTTTGCAAGCATATCTGCATCCAGATCATCATCAACGCACAGCTAGCAAACCATTGAGCGTGTCGTAACGAATCTGACGCACTAGATTCCCGTCCACAAGACGAGACTCTTTGTGTACTGCAACTTGAGATGCACAAGCTTGTTCAGCAGAACTGCACGATGTATGTGCGCGTGCATACCAAACAGAGCCTCGCCTACACACACCACCTTGCTGGGCTGTGCACTGCTCGGATCACAGCGAACTGCGACTGTGCGAGACAAAACTCCATTTAAGCGTCTTGTCTGGCTATGTTGAATAAACGGTGTCGGAGTAGGCGACCTGCGGCATAACATGATCGAGGCACGAACTGCGTGGACCGCAACGTATGACTGTTCGCCTGAATCAAGTGCACATGCGTCAGCGCTGCGAACGAGTATCAATTAGCCCACACGAACATTCATCTTCACTGTCTGTTTGTGGCGTGGCCTGCATAGCTGTGCCAGACTGCTATCAGTCGAGCCCAGCCGGGATGCGTCCGCCATGCCTTTGCATGGCGCGTGCATGGCTGCGAATCGTGTATCCATGTAGAACACAGCGTGGCTACAGGCTCACTGTGTGCACAGCTAGTACGCACGCAGCCTGTTCCTACCCGACAAGAGGATCGATACAGGGCCGATGTACATGCCGCATAGATACATTTAGGCACTGAACTGTAACTCTGAACACCATCTTCTCGAAGCCCTCTGAAGATTGTCCGCGCGTTGTCGACGAATGAATTGTTTGCACACAAACTTGATCGCCGGATCAGCTGAAATCACGAATGACATATGCAATTTACACAATATATGTTGCGGGATTGTGGATTTGCAGGTTAGCCTGAAGTAAAATCTGTAGTTAAGTGGAACCCTATGTCCAGCACAACACGATCTACCCATTTTAGGGGCACTGCATCAGCACCAAGGAGGGCAAGGTGCCACAGAGGTCTACATTTGAACCGACTGGTGTTTGCAAATGCTGTGTGTCTCCCTCTTTTTGTTCTTGTTGCTCTGTGTGTCGACTTCTCCTGCTGCGTGCTTGTTACAGAACGTGGGAATCAAGTGGAGCCATCAATACACTTGGTTTGACTCCGAAATGACCTATGCTTATCAAAGAAGCACTGATTGAAGATCATGCAGGTCAGTTCTGGAATGACAGCTTGTCAGTACAGGTTGAGGAGGGCTCTGTCAGCGTGGTCCTGCTTGCTGGTGGTGTTGGGAAGCGAATGGGGGTGCGGACGATGTCTCACTGCTTCGTAATAGGCCTCATTTGAATGTGAACGCTTCCCTTGTGGTAGTCGGACATGACTTGAGTCTGTGCTGACCCACAGGCAGCCATCCCAAAGCAGTATCTGGAACTATGTGGACAGCCCATAGCGACACACAGCTTTTTGACCTTTTCAGCGATTACAGAGGTCAAGGAGATTGTGATTGTCTGTGCGCCAGACTGGAGGTAATGTGCTGATGCGCATGCTACTTTGCCGCACACATCCAAAGTCGCCACTGTCACGGAGTTTGTGCTTTGTTTATGGTTCCCTGGCCTAATGTCTTGCATTGCCTCTGTGATTGGCTGGACGGATGCCAGTTTTGAGCAGGTACATATTTGAGGATCAGTTCAGCAATATGTCTATGGCAAAGACCATCAAGTTTGCGTTGCCAGGACAGGAACGACAGGATTCAGTCAAGAATGGATTCCTGGAGATTGACAGTGATTCCCAGTTGGTAGCCATTCATGACAGCGCACGGCCTCTTATTACTGCTCATGATTTCAGGTGGCGATGCTGCTGCTCTACCGTGCACATGGATTGGAATTGCACACCACATTGACCATGGTTGACTGAAGCACTGCTGATTGCTTGATTCCAGTATTGTCCACAACAAGTGCTTGGCTTCTGCAGGAAGTGCTTACTCGATGCTGACGAGCATGGAGCAGCCGTCCTCGGTGTTCCGGTCAAGCCGACCATCAAGCAAATTGGGCCAGACATGATGGTCGAACTGACCCTTGATCGTTCCAAGCTGTGGGATGTCCAGACACCACAGGCACGCTCAAACACATGCAGCAGTATCTGGTAGTAGCACAGCACAGCGTGGTAGGGACTGTTATAGGGACTGCCCTGCAATCCACCACACATCACAGTACCCAAATAGCAAATGCGTACAGGTCATCCGGCCTGCATTGCTAAAGGACGGTTTTGAGACTGTCGAGCGAGAAAATCTTCAAGTCACTGATGATGTGTCTATCATTGAAGCAATATCTAAGCCTGTAAAGATGACACAGGGATCATACACCAACATCAAGGTAGGCAATTGAACTGAAAATGCTGTGCAGTGGCGTATAGAGCATTGCAGAGACTGGGGTTCATGGTGCAGGTCACTACTCCAGACGACATGAGTGTGGCAGAGCGGTTCCTTTCTGAACAGTAGGTGTAAGACCCACCGATAGCAAAGTTGTTTGTGCATACTTCAAGTTATGACACTGATCAGGCCCCACGGACGGTTAATCTGTGGGAGAAATTAGTGCTGCCGCACACTAGGCAGTGACACTGATATCATATCGAAACCGGGACCGAACCGAGATGTGCCCTCTGATGTTAGTACCCATATGCTGGTGAATGGAGAATCCACAGCTGTTCATAAAACAAGGCGTTCATACCCAAACTCATCGAAGTCTTCTTTGTACAGGTGATACACAATATCAGCTGTTTCTTGGTCATAAAAGGCTTGCCATTTCTCTGCAGATCTGGTGTCATGGGGATCATATGCATGCGTCGTGGCGCCTGCCTTCCATGCGTTAGCAACGATGGCATCACCATTCTCACTGTGGGTCCTATCGCTGTATTCTGCACATGAAGACTTCCCAGGGGCCCACCAACATGATGTACCAGATGCATTGAATGCTGTGAATCCAGCACTGGTCCTATTCCATCCCGTGCGTGTCAAGGGATCAAGTCTCAGCCCAGACGACCAGCAGGGGTACCATTCTGACATGTCCTCGATGCGAAGTTTGTACCTGAAACGGTCAAGTGTGCTATGTAAATAAAACCCTTGTATTCGCTCGCTTGAGGTGTCCAACCCGTGACAGTCATGGCTCTTCAAATATGACTCATGCAAAAGTGGCAGATAAATCACCTGTAGGGGAAGTGCGACATGTAGCACACGTTCACGGCTGTGTCGAAGTGTGAATTGCGATGAGGTGACATCTTTAACAAGTGGACAAAGGAGGAGAATGATTTTTTCGTTGCTTTGAATCGTGCATGCTTGGGGACACCCAGATCTGATATGACCCTCTCCATGACCACCCAGTCGTGAGACTGCTTTGATACGACCATTTTATCTAGAAACCCTGCACTGCTATGCACTGCTCAGTAGTTCTCTGCATGCATGCTACTGCGATTCTCTGTGAGCATACACATGACCATAGGCGGAGTGCAATGCTCTGTCTTTTTAGACGAAGATTACTTCTGTCGGATGCAGATCAGAGAGGTGACACACCCGAAACCAGGCGGATATATGGATTGCGGCCAACCACGAAGGTTGGGTATGTGTCCAACAAGTCTAACTCAGACGTATAGTGCCATGCGGTGGGATATGAAGTATCATGGACGGCGCTATTACGGAAAGACACGCTGCCTTGGGTGCCTCGAGTCAGGGCGAACAACAGTGACCGCAACAGCGTGCAACCAGCCTTTGGCACAGTGCACATAACAAAGTTTGTTGCATCTTCGATTTCAACCACCACAGGATTGGTTGCTGCACTTGCCTGTTTAATTTGCCTGCACCCATGTACAGGAGGCGAGACTCTGTGGCTTGTCTGGTTTGCCGAGCGTGCTGAGGAGACTGTGACCGCAGCAATACTGCTGCCTTTATACCGAGACATGACCGCTTTGCATGATGGTGATAAGCGATCCATGAAGGATATATTATAACTGTTTGTGCCTAGCGGACCACACAGGGGACGGCATTTAGTTATGCGCCCACTGTCAACCCCCTCCTGCAGCTTAGCAACGATGTCCAAGCAAAGTCGGCTTGAAACTGCACCCGCTAGTCCGATTAAAAGCACATGATTGGAGACTATGAGTGACAGCATGAATGCTAACCGGTATGGTGTGAGATTGCGCCACATTCCGGGACCTTGCGTGACAGTGTACTTTCCCAGAGCGAAGGCCGTGAGCAGCTTGAGATGAAAGCCATGAAACGTGATGTAGGCACATCGGGTGCCAAACGTGCATAAACACATGAACTGCAACTGTGTAGCCCGCATGCCGCCAAATGCGTCCGCGTCCGGGGCAGGTTTTCGGAGCAAACATGCATGGTCGCGGTGTACACGCGGTCGAACTTGAGTTTGGGCCAGTCGGGGCATGGTTGGACGTCATGCGCGATCACCACGAACAAATGTACCCACACGAGGCGTGTGTGGTGTGCGGAGAGAACTTGATAGGCTATGCAGCAGCGGAAGTACACCTCATTTGTTCGTACCTGCCGCCTCGTCCGAGCAAACGTCTGCAAGCACAACCCACCACTTGAGCTTGAAAAATGTTTGAAACATGAACAATGTGGTAACCAATCGCCGCTGCAACGTGATTGCGTCACAGGACGCGGTCTCGGTGTTTTAAAAATGAACAGTACCGACTGTGCGCTCGGATCAATCACAGTTTGCGGCCTTTGACTTGTTAAGTAGGATTCTATTGAATTGCAGGTATAATATTGAACTACGTTATGTATCTGTTCCATTGAGAACTTGTGGCTTCTGATGTTGAACTATACCGCGGGATGCAGCTGCGATGATCCGCCATGTTTGCAGGTTTTGCGTCTTTCCCCTGCATCTAAATAATCCAGAGCAAGCAGATTTGTCACAAGTCTGTTAGGTTTGCCTTTGTTGCTCCGCGTGCGTTTTCTTCTCATGCGCAAGGCCGGTCGCACTGTTGTGCCGAAAGGATGTTCTCGACCTGGAGGAAAAGTATCGAGCGCGCGCCTCCACAACAATAAGCCTTTTCGTCAACGTGATCCTTGGATATTTCGCCCACGTCCCGTGGGTCACGCTATCCGGCTTTCTGTGGCAGCCAGCTCCAATGATGAAGCCGGCTCTGGGGACTCGGGAGATGAAAAGCCCCGCGGTGACGATAAAGTGCCAAAAGGTGACTTCGATGAACTAGATGATCTAACATCAGGTGCACATTCGGAGGCATGAGTTTAATAGCTGCGGCACATGTTTTGATAACCGCATGTATTCAGTGAGGATGTGCCAGGTGTAGGGGGACTATCACCAGATGCATCAAGCAAGTTCGAACAGAAAAATCACCAGGGCACGGATGAAGATACAGAAAAGGGCCAGCTAGGAGATGCTCAAGCTGGGGACTCACCTGTTGGTGATGACACGCGTGACGGCAGTCAAACACCAATAGAAGTTGAAGGCGAAGTTGTTTCAGAGGGCGACAATGTTGCTGGATCTGATATCCCTGGACTGTTTGATGATGATGAATTCAACATAGACGAGCTTGTTAATGAAGAGGTTGAAGCAGGTATAGTGGCTGCCTGTCTGGTCCAGAGTCTACTGCCACTGGTCAACTTGCAGGTGGTGAAACCAGGTGCTGCAACGTGCAGACGCTGATTTTGAAGATGTGCTGGAGCAGATTGGCTTCAGATCATTTCCAGACCGAAAGGGAGAATCTGTCGAGGAAGAAGAGCATATGTTCGAGTATCCAGAGCCACCTGAGCGGTCGATCAAATTTGGTGCCCTGCTGAAAAAGTGTGGATATGCCGAGGATGTGACTGAGCAGTACACTGAAGTGGCTGAAATTGAGGTGCGACTTGGGCGAGGGACTGCCTCCACAATGCCACGCGTTCACAGCCAACACGTCCTATTTGTGAATGTCTTTGCAGATCACGGGGATCCAGACAGATTCGAGAATGGTTGAGCCGGGGAATCTCTTTGTGTGCATTGAAGGCGCACATGCAGATGGACACCATTTCATTCCAGATGCCATCTCTAATGGCTGCGCGCTCATCATTGCACAGATGCGAGTCCCTGGCGCGGAGCTTGCCCTGTACACTGATGCGAGTCCTGTCAATCCAGAGCTGAGTGAGCTGTACCAGGAGCCGTTCTACCAAATGGCTGACAATGACATTATGACTATGGAGGCATGCTCTGAGGAGATGCGCAAAGTCTTTGACAAAATGGAGGCCTTTGGAGAGGCAAATGAGCTCAGTGAAGAGGACGTGGAGAAACTTCAAGTTGCAGGTGCCATGCGCAACATCAGTTCAGCGCTCAACTATGACTTCAGTCACTGGGAAAATCGTGACGGTTCGTGCCATGCCCTTCCCCCGTCAACATGCATCTATGTCATGCATAGTGCTTGCATTGAAACTGGATGCTTGCCACGTGCCCAGTGGCACCTGGCCAATGGCGACAGGCGGATCATTCGCTCATGGCTACACAGAGCAAGTGCATGCAGAGGAGCACCCCTCAGACAGAGATTTGACACCTCATCCGTTCAACCCTCTCATCCCAATTGAAATCAACACCCCTGTCACGTGGGCCATCGACCCATCTGACTTTGTGGCCACACTCGCACACGGATTCTATGACAGGCCGAGCGAGCGCCTGACCACTGTTGGTGTGACTGGCACCAATGGCAAGACAACCGTGGCATGGCTCATGCGAAGCATATTCGAGCAGCTGGGGCAGCTCACCGGCATGATCGGTACAGTGGAATATTCCATTGCTACCGACCGTCTGGACATTGAGGGCGATCTGTGGGAGCCATTTGAAGAGGATACCACGCTGTCACGTGAGTGCTCGACACCGTTCTGGTCGGCACCATATGAAGGCAAGTATAGTATTCCATGCACGACTCCGGACAATGTCTCTGTGCGCCTCTCATCTACTCCTGCGCTAGGTTGAAATCCACGGAAGCCTCTTGACACGCGCAGGCAACCGCCGTCAGATGAGTGCCGAACGGCGAGCCGTTCATGACCTGCGAGTGACATAGTGGATCAATCGCAATTGCAATCATCTCAGGCATTGAGGGCTTGTCGACAAAATTGCACCATGCTGAATATTGTGCAGGTCCAGAAACTCATGGCAGGCATGGCAGATCGTGGCGCCACGGCGTGTGTGATGGAGTGTAGCAGCATTGGACTTGATCAGGGGCGTGTCGACTTGGTGGACTACGATGTTGCGATATTTACGAACCTGGGCCGTGATCATCTAGACTACCATGAAGACAGTATGTCCCTGCTGCCCATGGCCTCGGGGCACCTCGGCTGACGCTGCCATTCACCAGTTGGATGTCAGCAGCTAGTGTTCTCACTGCTCCACTGTAACTATGATGAACATATGGCCCTATCTATGCCCGCAACACCTGTTTTTGTCATGGCTTCTGTTCTGTGTCCCGCATCTCAAGGACGGTGGCAAGCGTGCTGAAGTGAGGCTGTCTCTGTGCATGTTTGCTCTTGCGCTGATCACCTTGTTCAGTACACTGCCGGCATGTCCCAAAGCAGCTCATCTCTACAGAGCTTGTGTTTCAGAAAGGTCTGCATGCAGTGCAAGAGTACAAGAACTGCAAGGCGCACCTGTTTTCAATGCTGTCTGAATCGGCGAGGCAGCGTGCTGTCATCAACATCGATGATCCTGTGGCGCAGGACATGGCAGACGCTGCCAAGCAGGTCCCAGTTGTGACGTACTCGTTCGAAAATCCAGAGGCAGATGTGTTCAGCAAGACTGTCAAGTTCTCGATCTGGGAAACATCCATGACAATCCACACCCCACTCGGAGCAATGGAAATCATCACACCTTTGATTGGCCGCCCGAACGTCTACAACATTTTGGCGTGTGTTGCAGCCGCCATATCGATCAACGTTGACTTGAAGGACGTGGCGGCTGCGCTGGAGAATGCTGAGGTGTGCTCTCATTGAGACATATCCATAATAAATGTACATTGAGGATGTGGGGCTGCTTCCTTGTCCATCCCTTGGGCACTGATGTTCCTTTTTTCCCCTCCTTGCGACTGCCTCTGTGATGTCGTGCATTTGAATCAGCTTGATAGCTGAAGTCTGGCATCAGAGCTGTCTGGACTGTATGTGCAGCAGCACAGCAGCATCTCCTGCCCATGAGGTGAAGGCCTGTTTGGCATGACCATGCATATGAGCGTCTGCAGGTGGTTCCTGGACGGTTTGAGCTGATCGATGAAGGGCAGGAGTTTGTGACGCTGGTGGACTATGCACACACACCCGATGCACTCAATGGCCTTCTGGATGCAGTGCGAGAGTGCACAGACCGCAAGCGCATCATCCTTGTATTTGGGTGTGGAGGTGACCGAGACCAAGGCAAGCGTGCATACATGGGAGAAATTGCACACTACAAGGCAGACGTTGTGATCCTTACAAATGACAACCCCCGTACAGAGCCACCAGAGGAGATCATTGATGACATCGTTGACGGTTACCCCGATGAGATCAGAAATGCATATGAGCCGTCATCGTATGACTACATGGTAGACGTTGGCCGAGTCCCACCGGTGCGCCCCTTGTCCATTGCAGACGCAATTTTGATGGCTTTGAATAAGTTGCTCTCCCCGCACCAGCGATAGCCCACACAGAACACTGCAAATGAAGTCTGGAGTTGGCGACACCCTGTTGAACATTGGTGGCAGGCATACTAGAGTGTATTCAGTGTTTAATCCCGTATGCAAGAATTTTTGCACGGAAGCAGATGGCTGTATGGCGCTGAGTTTGCAGATATTTGAGAAGGAGCTCCTGGACCGGCAAGGAGAGGTGAAGCGGTATGTCATTGAGGATCGGTTTTGCGCGATTCGAGCAGCAATTGCTATAGCACAGAAAAACGATGTTGTGATCATTGCTGGCAAAGGGCATGAAGACTACATTGAGTATGTGGACGTCAATGGGGGAGTCTTCAAAGGATGGTTCGACGATCGTGTGGAGGCCAGGAACGCACTGACAAAACTGCCTTATCTGGATCGCATCCCGTACCTGAACAGGAAGAATCTGCCTCTGGCGAGAAAGTGATGTGGTGGTCTGTGTGGTTTATATGCTTCCTTTGAAGCGCAGTTTGGTGACATTGGTGATAAGTTTACGGAACAGTATTTAAATTTGAAAGTGTTTTTACTTGTGGCGAACAACCCCGTCAAGCCACAGGGTTTACATGCCCGCAACTTACGCGGTGGTGGACGTCATAAACACTACTGGGTCGCCCAGCGCGGTCCGTTCAAGATAACGAAGTTGCAGCCAGGCAGCCACACCGAACCAGCCACTGCATCGACTCGCCATGTGCAAGCACTCCCCTCCAGTTTTTATGGTGTTATTCGTATGCATGGTCTAGCAAGTTGCTGGAGATGATAACATTCGACGTTAATCATCCCCAAACAAGGTTCCGTGCTCGACAATGTGCGAGCGTTTGACGGAACCCCGCAAATATTTATGAAAGTCCGGATCGCGTGCAAGCCATGTATTCCTACGTTAAACCAAACAATAAAGTATTAGGCTGTTTTGCACGTACTGATTGGCCGATTGCATGTTCAAAGAGATCGCCACAAATTGTACAAGCGACGATGGGCAGGCGTGAGATTATCGCCGTGGCGCTGTCTCTCGCAGTGCCGCCCGAAGTCCAGGCCTTGCCACGAGGGGGAGTTGATGCACGGGTAGCAGCTGCTTTTAACACCGCGTTTGCAGCCGGTGGCGATCCGGTGGTGTGTACTCCCTTTTTCACCAGAGCCATGACTGTCCTCGAAAGGGGCCCAACACCACGCGACAAGGACTTGACCTTGCTGGCCCAGGGGTGAAAATTTCCATGCTGGAAGTCTGTGCTGATATGCTCTGGCACGTGGTGTATTCTCTTGCCTGTTGAAGGTGAGGACAAACGTTACCTGGACAAATTCAACATAGTGGCACGTATGCGTGCAATGCCCCTGCAACATGTGAAAGCAGAATGAGTTCCAAATTCACTTGGTCGTGCTTTGAATCCCGTTACTTCACGCTGCCAGCTCTGGCGAAATCTGCCCGAGTCGTTGCACTCGACCAGTCTGCCCCTTCACGTAACCCAGCCTCATCGGTGGCTGCAGCCAAGGTACCAGGGCTTAAGCCACAGATCTCCTGGCTGTAGAAATGCTGTTACATAAGCAAAGATGATGGAAGGCTTGGATGCATTGTCTCATTTGTTTTCATTGCTCCGTGCAGTCCTCAGACAAGGCTTGGTCTGATGCAATCGCGTTGGATCCGCGGAATCCCAATGCGTGGAGCAACAGAGGAACCTCACGACTCCAATTCGGCCGGTGGGAAGATGCCTTATCAGATCTGCGCCAAGCCGCTGAGCTGGAAATGCAAGTGGGGGAAGATGGCCCATCGGGTCTGCTGTTGAATCAGCTGGGGAATGCAGAGGGGGCCGTCCAAGACTGGGAGTCTGCAAGCAAGCATTACAAGCAGGCTGCAGAAAGGGCACCCGAGATTGAATCGCTTGCACTGGCAAATCTGGCATTAGCGCATTGTGAGATGAAGGTAATTGGCATCGAGTCAACACCCCCTTGAGCGTGATTAATCACTGCAGCAGCTGTAATGATCTGATCATGCCACTGCAGAAAGACTCTGATGCAATCAAAGTAGCGAAGAACATTCTCAGAAAAGATCCCGACTTTCTGGATGTTCGCTGTGCATTAACAGCTTTTAGCTGGGCGGCAGGCAATCGTGCAGCAGCAGAAGATGAGTGGCAGCGCCTGCAAGAGTCACAGGGTGCGATGCATCTATGTCACGCGGCTGAGGCGTTGTTTTGTTCCCCTGCACATAGTACCACACTGTTGCTGTTGACTATAATGTTTAGGTGGCACAAATAGTCAGCCACTGCTAATTATTGCAGGTGGTCTTGGTGCAGTGCTGTACAACAAAGTAAACGCAATAGAGAGAGTCCGGAGCCGTTGGCCGCCACGTCCAGCGGCCGCACTGGACGCGTTTCTGTCTGTGTCAGACACTGGAATTGCAAAAGGGTATGATGGCAAAGTCAACCAGTACAGCTTTGCCTGAGGCATCATGCGACCTTAAGTCCTGTCTCAAAGCATGCTAGATTAAGGTGCACCCACCTGCTTGGGTATAGAACGATTGTAACACCATGATTTTGTACAGCCCAGTCTGTGGATCGACCTTAATGCTGCGTTTCAGGACAAAAGGTGCCTGGCATCTATGTGAAATATCGCCATGCCTACTATAAACATGTGTGTGTTCTACAGTGGGTTGCAACGGAAAAAGCACCACAGGTGGCCTGGGAACAAGATGTGTGGCGTTCAGGACATGCACAGATACGGAACTACATAGCCAACGTTATCGTCTGTGTGTTGTGTAGGTATGTAACTTGTGGACATATGGGATCATGGCGTCGAACCGCCCAGCATGATTGCCTGCTCTTGACATTTGCACGACAGGGGCTACTTGGGAGCATCGCATGGCATCTGTCACACTCAAAGCTCCGTACTTAACCATTAACAATGAATCAACAACAGAATTGTGGTGACCAGCAACAAAAGCAGCATGGCAGAAGTGTTCACTCCAGCCTTCCGCACATTTATGCACGCACGCGTTGCAGAGACTCATCATTACACTGCTGCTTTGGGAAAATATCTTACTGCGCATGCACCATCACCTCAACGTCTTCTTGAATGCGGTGTACAGCGCATACCATAATGCTCCTACCATGCTGACAGTCAACCCAATCACATTTCGCAGCTCATACACGTAGTCATTGAAAGCGATGGCCCCGATTATTGTCATGATGATATTCTTCAAGCTACCAGCGACGCTTGTGGTGAGAGGATCATTCACGCGTGTACAAACGTACATGCTGTGGCTGATTGTTAAGCCCATACAAACCGCGCATGTCGCGGCGGCAATGAAACGAGGGTCAGAGAGTGCAGGATGACTCCACATTCTCTCTGGTTCGCCGAACGCAAAGCTTGCAGCTGTCAGGGGTACCTGTATGTCCCATAATGTCACCAATGTATAGCTGAACAAAAGCGGGTGAGCCACGCATCACATTGCAGCCTAGCTTAAACCGGGGCAGATTGTAGCCATTTCAAACGCACCACAGAAATAATTGCATTGTAGTAGAGTAATGTCCATGTGTCCAGGGCCTTTGCAGCTGGCAGGTTCTTTAACATCACAAGATAGACAGCAGTAAGCAGGTCATTTGAAAGGATGCCAATGTATCCACGGAGATTGAATGCTAAATCCGTTGCTGCAGCAACGATTGCTCCAGCAATCATCGTCGATACTGCGGCCAGGACTTGCCACTCATGTGTCTGTGAACAAACGAAGCGTTCCAGGATGATGGTAAACACCATTGTAAAACGGCGCAACACTATGAACATCGGGACACTCAGGTCACCAGTACCAAATAATCCTGCCACGATGTTGGTTGCATTGATAAGGCCCAAAGGTAGGAGGGAGGTAATGGTATGCCATTCTAGCTTGGCACCGCTCACATGGGCACAGATTGGTGCTGCAAAGAGCTGCTGGGCGAGGCATAGCGTAAGAGGGAAATTGAAATTAAAGACAGTCAGCACGCACTTTGTGGCACTTTGCACACAAATACTTGCGACCCTGCACACAGAAAGGACTTGAAGAAGTGGAATCCTGATAGCAGCCAGTCGTAACTGGACATGTGACGTAACAGCCGTAACCAATTCCATTTCTGAGACATCACGGCTTAAATTCATTTATTTGATCGTACGTGTGCACATGGGAATCGTGGAAGCTGAAGGCGCGGACACGACAGGGACTTACAGAGTGGCGATCAGGCAGTAACAAGACCAGTACGTACATGTAATAAAGTATAGATGTGATTCGCATCGTTGGCGCTGTTGTAGGCGGGACCACGCCGTTTCCAGGTTTGTTTCCTGGAGTTTGCGCTGACGGGCGCAAGTCAGGACCGCTTTCTTCATGTTTGCGTTGGAAGGCCAATATGTTTGCAGGCATCAGAGCCAGGCTTCAGCCGCAAGCACAAGCTACAGAGCCGTGGAGGCCTCTTCGTCTGTTTGGTGAATCATCCCTGCATGCGTCTTGCTCCAGTGGTCCAGTTCATGAAAGCCTTGGTGAACGCCCATGGCAGAACGTGAATATGCGAACAGACATCAACCAGAAGTCCCATTGCGCAGGTTGTCAATAGAACCACAGTTCGGCCTCCAGCAGTCGCCTGTGGGTGGCATGCATGAACGTTGCGGGGGACTGTGCATGGACAGCCAGCGGGTTGTCCCCAGCGTCATGACGCCCGTCCATGCAACCAGTCATGAAGGGTCACGGAGCGCGATATAAACGGCAGTGGGCTACTAATCTGTATCTGAGAATCCGCCTGAAACGGGGTCGTGAAAAGTGATTTCATTTTCTTGGTACTATGCCTGACTACTGCCTCACGAAGGCAAGGCTAGCGTCGGCCAGTGCTCCAGCTCCGCAACCTGTCGGCCCGTTTGACCTGTAGCAACTGCAGCAAGGAGGGAAATTTCCACGTTTACAGTGCACTGCGAGGCTGTAGCCACCCCCTCCATACACCTCGCCATGGCACTCCTGCTTGTTACCGGATGCGTGTTGTGTATATATATAGGCTGAGGGCTCGCACGTTCAAGGGGGTGCAGAGACGGCCCATTCATTGCCACATGAGCGCCCTGATGTCAAATTCTCTCAAGCCGCCTCTCAGTCCCTGCGCTTACCAAATCCGGCTTTCGCGCGCGTGTGAGAGCCACATCATGTCCTTATGGATACGGCGATTTAATCATACATAAATACATCACACTTCTTCTTTGTAACTACATACATCACACCTCTTCGTCTCTGTCGTCAACTACTCGTCTTTACCTCTATCAGTCGGTCGTGCACTGAGGCACGACCTGCTGCGACTCTAAGCCACCGCAGAATCATTTGATTTGATATTTTCGCGCTTTGTTTTCTTGTTCTTTCTCAGATCTGCGCTTGGACGGCATGGTCTGAACTTCCTTTCAACAGCCCAGCCCGCAAGCACTTTCGTCCGCACGCCCAGCACAGCCTGGCATGGTTACGCCGCAATACTTATCTCTTCACCGAGAATTGGCGTCCTGCTTGGCTGACTTCTGGAGCCTCTACGACGAACCGCTGTGAAGCTGCGATCGCTACGATCGATGACGACGACACAGCAATTTAGCATCCGTGGACACAAGCACAGCCGGACCGGACTTGGTTACGCCGCAAACTCTACCTCTTTACCGAGAATTGATGTCCAGTCTGGCCTCGCGATGATGCCTCTGTGGCGCGGAGCTGTAATGCTGCTCTTGTCGCTGAAGACTGCGGGCATCCAGCTGATCAGCACACGCAACGATCGCAGCAGATTCTCCTCTCTAAGATGCACGTTACATGGTGCCTTATTTGGTGTACAATTATGGTCTGCATTGTTGACATGCGTGGCTTTCACATATGTTAACAGCAGTTGTGGTATGTGAGGTGGTGCCCGCTGCAATCGAGCTCGAGTCGCAGGAGAGTGAAGCTGCGTTGAAATTGAAGAGCAGTTCTTAAAATGAGCTGCTTACCTGTTTTGAGATTAGTTTAATTTGGACGATGTGTGTAGCTGTTGAGGATGATTGATTGGTTGGTCTGTTTCGAGACCTGTACGCTTTTGCGTAAGCGCCTGTTCTCGTGCCTCTCTTCGTTGATAACTACATACATCAGGCTGTGGGACCGCATTGTGAGGGGCCGCTTACCTGCACACGCGCGCAGCGATAGCGGGCTTGTCCCTCGAGTATGGTCAAACCAAGACAGCCAACATCATGCAGCACTCTGGCATTCGCAATAGCGCCATGATGAGTCAGTTATGATTCCCGCTTACGCAGCGCTCAGCAGTGCACCAGCACGGCCTGCATGCATTGCAAACCCGCCCTGCCAGGCTGCCTTTCCCGACTCGCAATCCAGACTCCACGCAGGGGGCACCCACCAGGGCACCCTCGCGTACCGCCTGCCGTGATCGCGCCGTGCCCATCACGGCCGGTTGCATTCCAAGCACATGTCGTGTACTGTGGCACCCGTGCATTGCAATCACCACGCATTACACTA
>JAUMHO010000382.1:0-11984 GCA_032360965.1 Ulva armoricana
GGTGGTTATGTTGAGTGTGTGGTTGATCTGCTGGGTTGGTTGTTTTGTCGTGTGCTTGGGTTGGCTTGTGATTTACCGCTTGGCGCTGCCGGGATTTTGTGTTGATCTCCGTGTAACACACAGTTGAATCAGGAGGACACGAGTTGCCACCCGAGTTCGCGTGGCGTGGAGTGCGTAGCTGCGCGCATTAGTGAGGTGGCGCAATCATGCCAACGAGCATGCATATGGCCATGGAGCCGCCTGCCGATCAAGCACAATGGTCCGTCGAAGTTTCAGGAGCTATGTATGTCCCGGTTCACTGAGTTGGGGCGGGCGCGCCTTTCGATCAAGCACAATGGTCCGTCGAAGTTTCAGGACCTATGTATGTCCCGGTTCACTGAGTTGGGGCGGGCGCGCCTTTGTGCAAACATATCTACAGGGGTGAACATGAGTAAAACGTTTGGGCTGTTGTTTGAAACGGGTGTGAACAAGGCCACGGCTGAAAACAAACAGAAACAGTGCCCCAACCGAACAGCAACCACTCGGAAATAATTGGGTATTATGCCACACCCGACAGATGCTGGGCTGCTCCTCCGTGTAACACCCAGACGGCCATCTGCCATATGATACGCACCCATCTGATAAAACTTGCGCACCATCATACGAACACCTATGTCCTCTCGTCCTGAATTCGAAGCTGCAGCACATCATGGGGATCAGCCGCCATTCGACAGACACAGTAACAAGAGACGGAAGCCTGCCAGTGTGGCCGGCGCTGTTCCAAGACACACGCCGTCTATGCAGTGGGCCTCCCCCCCGCGTGGCGCACCGCCCCCGAGAGGAGGTAGCGCTGTTGCAATGCTGTCGACCCCCAGGCCACCTAGCCCTCATCCACACAGCTGGCATGATTTTAAAGCTGGTCCAGCTACCACGCAGCCGCAACGCCTGGGGCGGGGCACGCCGCCGTAGGCACGTGTACACTACTCCCGGCACACCCGCAACGGAGTCACACGTTCTCATGCCGACACCATCGCGGCGTTCCGGCCCATGCGTGCCCTGCTGCCACAGCGGCTGACACCGCTGCGAGTCCACCTGACTCTGCACAGCACGCAGCATGGCCACACAGGCCAAGTCCGCCACGTAGCCAGGCCAGCCGCGACAGCGGCTGCCTCAGGGTGCCATGGCATGCATGTGCGGCAGCGCCTCGGCAGCGCCATGGACCCAGTGACTTGGACTCTGTCCAACATCGACCAGCGGGGCCGCACGGGTGCGTGCTTCTCCCGAGCCGCGCCGCCGGTGCCGCAGATGCGCTGCCCCTCCCACTGCAGATTCTTCCCCGCGGCGGCGGTGCCCGCTCACTCTGGGCCGCCCTCCGCCATCAAGCATGCATGCAGCGCTCTCATGTCATCGCTGCTCAAGTCTGCAGCGCCACACCGTGTTTAAACACACAGCGGCTCATGAGCCGTGATGCACTCAGCACGGACACCGCATGATTCGAGCACATGAGGTGGACCTCGCTGGCCTGCGTGGCTACCAGTGCAGGACCAGTGCCGCCGCCTGTGCTGCCGGGTAATGAGCGGCACATGACAGCAGCGCGGGGCCAGGCCGCCGGACACATGTACTTCACGTGCTGCCCGCAGTGGGGCGCACCTTTTGCTGCGGCGACGGTGAGCCCAGTCAGCAGCCGCAGCCACGCCAGGCGCCCCATCGCCGCCTCTGGCGGCGCCGGCCTCTTGAAGCACAGCGTCCTCAGCAGCGGGAATGCCTGCAGGCACTGCAGTGGCCCCTGCGGCGGGAACAGCGCCGATTCGAGGGCCGCCTGTGAGCTCTCCGCCAACGTCTGCGCCCACAACGCCTCCTTCTCTGCCTGCCGAAGCGTGCGCAGCATGATGTCGCCCACCCCGCCTGACGTTCCGACGCACAGACTGAGCCGCGTCAGCCGCGTCGCGGCCACGCCCCACAGCACCGCCACCCCCGGCTCCCGGTGGCGGTCCCCCCGCAGCTCTGCCAGCCGA
The DNA here is from genome assembly GCA_032360965.1 of Ulva armoricana. NCBI lineage: Eukaryota > Viridiplantae > Chlorophyta > Ulvophyceae > Ulvales > Ulvaceae > Ulva > Ulva armoricana. The sequence goes on from JAUMHO010000382.1 coordinate 1,995, forward strand.
TACCGCAGGTTCAGGCTCAGGCTCTGCAGGTCTGGCAGCGCAAACGGCTTGTCCAGGAAGAGGTTTGTTCCCGCGAGGGCGAGGCTGGTGAGTTGGGGCGCCGCAGCGAGCGCAGCGCGCAGCGCAAAGGCGCGGCTGTGAAAGAAGTCGCCGATGGCTCGCGAGTGGCGCTCCCAGGTGAGGTGCAGCGCGCGCAGCGTGGGCGTGCTGCGCGTCACAGCATGGAGGCCGGCAAGCGCATGCATGGAGTCCAGGCAACACTCGAGGCGCAGCGTGCGGAGGAGTGGGAGGTGCGGCGCCACGCGCGCAAATCTGAACAATGTGGCTGAGGTGACGCCAACGCTCTGCAGGGATAGCTCGCGCAGCATGGGCGCAGCACGCAGCACGTCGCCGAGTAAGCGCGCATTGCTTTCACGGCCGAGCCGGTGCGGCTGGGCGGACGTGAGGCCAAAGAAGTGGGGGAGCCAAGCGTCGGCGGTGCTGCCGCCATCAGGGTTGAAGATGCTGCGGAAGCGCTTGTCACACAGTGTCAGGGTGTGGAGGTGCGTGTGCTTGTGGCCAGAGGTGACCGCAGTGTGGAGTTGCTGCAGAGGCAGGAGTGGTGCGTCCATGGAGCCAGAATTCGACAGGGGGCCGATGTCGAGGGTCAGCGCGCCCCGCTGCGCTGCGATCATGCTGCGCAGCAGCGCCGGCGTCACTGTGACGCGCTGCGTGCTGAGCCCCTCCATGGCGCAGTCGAATATGGCATGCTGGAGGGGTGATGGGAGTGTCAGGAATGCGGCGCGGAAGGTGAGGAGGCACTCGCGCAGCGCGGCTGCCTGCTGCGGCGAGGTGGCGTCGTCGATCGGGGCTTGTTTGAGGAGCGTGCGGACGCCGTCCCGCAACAGTTGAATCCCCTGAGGCAGGCGGCTGTCCGGCAGCGCGTCGGCAACCTGCGCGCGGAGTCGGGTCAGCACAGCGTGCCACAGCGTGCAGGCGCTCTTGCGCCGCGCGTCTCGGTGCAGCGTGACCTCCGGCTGCAGCTGCACCGAGGTGACACCTTCCTGCGCTGCCTGCTGGGCCTGCTGTGCCACCAAACACCAGTCGAGCGCCAGGCGGGTGCGCAACTTGTGCAACTGCTCGAGTTCTGAGTATCGGGGCGCGTGTCCTCTTGCACAGCCATGCGTGCTGCTCGAGCTCTAACCACAGTTCAAACATGTCAAGGTCGCTTGAGGACCAGATGCTGTAAATTCCGACAACGCGGCAGGCGCATGCTAGCAGCGAGCGGCAGTGTCACGCTGCATGTGAGCTTACCCTCAGGGCGTCCAGCAGGCGAGTGCACAGTGGCCAGGAGGGCCCCTGCTGGACCTGGTCGGTGGCTTGCGCCCATCCGGCAGCGCGCCTGGCTCTCACGCCCTCCAGCTGCAGCATCGGCACACCTCCCGGGTGGAGCTGCTCCTCGTAGCCTTCCAGAGACCTGCACTGCGCAGTGGCATCTGGCGTGACGGGGACAAGCATGTCGCCGCTGCTGTGCTCGTACAAGTAGTGGCGGCTAAGGTGCCATGGCTGCGCGGAGCAGCGGCATGCGAGGACCAGGTCGTGAAAGCCGATGTGTGGCACATGCGTGGGAGGCAATCGAACGCAACATGCGCGCCGGGTAGCCATCTGATAACGTCAAGTTGTGTCAGGCAGAGTTGCAGTAGCACTGCACTCGAGGAGCGTGCTCGCACTTCCTGCTCTCCAGGCGGTTGAATTTTAGATCTAGGTCGCTGTATGCCATCGCGACCGCCGATCGATCTCGAGGCGCAGACGAGCAGGTCGCCGTCGATCACGGCGGCCTATCTGTAGTGCAAGAGAACTCAAATCGAGCGTTGCGGGTACATATACAACCGCAGTCGTGGCCACGGTTTCCAACTTGCGGGCCGGGCGCGCGCTGATCATGAGAGCTGCGCGGCAACACACGTGCATGTGCACTTCGCAGAACTAAACGAGCCTCGACTGGCACAGCTGCCCGCACGCACTGGGTGGCACGGTGCATAAGTTTTGGGTTGAGCCTGGATGCAACTGTTTTCGGTGGCGAGATCGATTGTGTCTGTAGTTAATTGTAACCAAGCTCGTGCGGGTCGGCTTCCGGCGTCTTTTGTAGTCGACACGTGTAAAATACTTACAAATTTAAATGTAGTCGATTGAACAATATTTTCGTGCGCATGCGGCTCTCGGAGGCAGGCTGCTCTAGTCTACTCCGAAGCCTCCGGACACAGGTGCGGCAACAGCAGGTAGTGTGATTACGGCATTCGTGTTGATGTGCATTCGAAACGACGTCGCGGGGCGAAGTGTGAGCACTCGTTGTGGAAGGCAGAGCGGGCGGAGCGGACCAATTGCAAGCGCTGCTGCTCCCAGGCGGTGCCCGATCATGCTGCGTTCAGGTCGACCCGAGATTGCGCCAATCGCAGTGGTGAGCTGTGGGGACGTGTGGTGGGAGGCAGTGTGGTTGGTGAACCAAGGCAAGAGAGAGAGCAGAGAGAGTGGCCACATCCCAAGGGGTGCGTTGCGGTTGCAGTTCCTGTGAAGGAGTGAAAGTGGCTGGCGCCGAGCAGACGCTGCTGTTTTGTGGTTCCATGAACTGGGCAACCGAGTATGTACGCTCGTGCACTCTTCTTGTAGCTACATCCCTAGGGGTGCAATGCAGCCGCTCTTTCTAGGAAGAGTGGTTTGTCCTGAGCAGGCTCTCTGGATCATGTCTGAGAATTGGCTCTCATAATGCGGGGGTGGGACTGCTGTTCTCTGAGTGGCAGTGTGCATGCAGCTGCTGCCGTAAGCTTGCACGGCACATGTGCCTGGCATGGAGGTTTCTGGGTTGTGCATGGAGGTTTCTGGGCTGTGCTTGCGAGCGTGCGATGCCGGGGTATGAACCAGCTCACTCTCTTGTAAGCGACCGTTTCAACGCCACAGCTTTGTTCCAATGCAGAGCACATGCACATGTGTGCGCTGCGGCCTGGGGGCTGGCGCTTTTGCCACAGATGCCACAGATGCCACAGGTGAGGCAGACCGTGCAGTGATAGCTGAGCAAGCGTGCGATGGCTCCAGGAGGTCAGGAACGCCTCGAGGCCACTAGCACGCTGGGATGAGTGAGTCTGGGCCATGGCGGGCATGCAGGCATGGGCGTGAGGGCTGCGCAGTGCTCTTGTTGTGCCCCCCCCCCTCCCCCCATGCCCCTGCGCATGGCTTCACGCGCGACCTCCCTGCCGACACGCCCAACCCGGGGCCATGCGGCAGCAACGTCAGCATCCCGTGCTGCGCTTCGCCATGCATACAGACTTGCAGCACCTCGCCACAGCTGCTCGCTGACCCACACGCTCCGCCTCTGGTGTCAGAGTGGCCACAGCTCAACTGCTTGGCACTCTGTGCTTAACAACAGGTTCAGCACTGAATCCATCGCTGGCGCCACATTCTCCCAGGCTTGGGTGTAGGCCACGCTTGAAGGCCGCATGCTGCAGGCGTGAAGGGGTTGGGGGCATGCTGCCACTCTGTGCGCGGACAAGGGGCCGGACACGGGCGCGCATGTGGCGCGTCATGACGGTGGCGGGAAGCAGCCCTTGCAGAGCACAGTGCTCTTGCACACCAACGGTCTACTGGCTGCCGCCTCCATGCCATTCCAAGCCGATGACACAGGACCAGGGAAGCGAGCGACGTCTGCGGTGCTGACGCGCAACGCCCTGTGCGGGCGCTGCGCAACTTTGTCATAGCAGGAGGGGTGATGGCCCTGTGAGGGGCGATGCCGGCAGCACCTACAGACGTGTCGATACGCCAAGCATTCCAGGATCTGCTGTCCACGCCCATGTGGGCCTACCAGGGAAGCGAGCGACGCAACGGTATCCAGGGCAGGTATCCAGGCGCGGAGGGTGCCACATGATGGTGGTGTGAACGCCGCTTGCAGACACAGCCTGCGCGAGCTGCCTGTGCATGGGTGCTGCCACACTACTTCACAGCAGCAGCACCGTGAACAGCAGAGTCGGACAGCAGAGTTTGAATCCGCTGGCTGCGGCTGCTGCATAAGCATGCTACTGCACCCTGCTTAACTTACTGCATGGGGTAGGGTTGCCACGACTGCGCAAACGATGATGCTCCGATGCTGGGCTGTGCACCAAACCATTGACCCAAGGGTTCAAGCGTGTATGCTGTCAGACTTGCCATGTGCAAGGACTTCACGCATGTGTGGCGCATGCTCACGGGTGGCGCTTTCAAGTACAACCCCTGGCCTTTCAAGTACAACCCCTGGCCGGGCATTTCCTGCAAGGACCTTGACATCTCCAGATATCCGGGACCACAAGCGGGGGGGGGGGGGGGGGAACCACCAGACAACCGCGTGCAAATCACAGGGCCTCCTGTGCCAAGCGAGGTGGTCACGTGCGACTGCGCATGTGTTCGAAACCCCGGGGGGGGGGGGGCGGAATCGAGCGCAAGGCTTTCGGAAGAAAGGATCAACTAGCTGCCTTTGCCCTCCGACCCCTGGACATGCTTCATGTGCCAAGTCTCGGCCAGTTTGCCATGATCATCGGCTACAGCCTTCCCACGGCGCAGATTTCTGTGTGCAAGGAGCCCACACCAAATTCCCAGACACGGCTTCCGCGCCACCATGCAGAGGTTGCACAATGATGCGGACAATGATCTGTGCTCTCGTTGCATGAGTGGCAATACACCATCACGGCACCCGATTGGCACAGTATTGGCCCTGAAATCGTGGCTCTGCTTTGTGGCGCACCCGCTTGTTGCTGCCCCTGTGGTTGTGCCCCCTCCTGCGCCCGTCTTGCACCTGTCCGCCCCTACCAGTAGGGGTGCTGTGGCCGATGCCCGTTTGGGTTTGGCGTGATGCCCGATTTTTTCCCCTTTTTTTTTTGTTGTTGCCCTGGGGCATGGCTGGAAGGGAAGGGCCTTTGCCACAATGTGCTGCTGTGAACACTGGCACACTTGACAATCACAGACCCCAAGCTTGGCCAAGCACATGTTGAGGTGGCAGGCAAGCTTGACGTGCCCCCTGTGGATAAGGTGGGGGAAAATCTTGACACTCTCATCAGCCATCCATGGCGTGAGGCCTCACCTTGACCTCAGGGCACGTCATGTCCCTGGTGGACTGCAGCAGCAGCGTTGCATACAGCCCCTGCTCCCCTGTGTAGTTAACTCCTGTCGTGCTAGGTGTCAGCCCGTATGCCGGATCAGGGCAGTGCTTACAGCAGACTGTGCTTCTGCTGGGCAACCCTGTCAGCCAGGCTGCTCTCTGCCATCCTGCAAAACATTCAGTGCTACTGTCACGAGGCGTGCTCAGTTTCTAGGGAACTTCCCTCCTGACTATGTGAGAGGCACTGCCTGGGTTGCTAATAATATTGTGCCAGGCCTGGCGGAAGTAGGTCTTCCTTTGGGAGGGGTGCATCTGCTTCTCACGGCGGCCTGTGACAAGCGCGACATTGCACAGCCCGTGAAGCAGCACCGCAAAACAGCGCTCGTATGGGTTGCGGCGCGGCGTTTACTGGCGGTTGCAGTCTTCACAGTCGATCAGATCGAACTGGTTGTCCATGGGGCCAGGCCTGCATATGCAGTTGACGTCGAGACGTGTGCACTCTCAAACGGCGCAGATGAGTTGATACAACATAGCTGCACGCTACGATCGGCTTAGTGGCTCTGAGGATCGGCTTAGTGGCGCTGCTGTCTTGGCACTGCGGTGAGAACATCTCCGAGCAAGCTCTATCACACGCAAGCTCTATCACACGCATCATTCGCGATCAACATATGTTATCAGTGCTGCTTCGTAGATTATCAGTGCTGCCTCGCCGGCCCCACACGACCCGCTAGGAGTCTGCATGATGTTGACGGTAAGCAGACACTCATACATGTACAGGGGCAACAATTAACAAGGAGAGTTGCTGTCTAAACATGCTGAGAACCTTGAGTCTGGAACTTGTTGTGTTTGGTCATGGCACTCATGGCACCGACTGGGGCTGCCACATTTGAGAGTGCTAACAAGCAGTCGGATGATGTGGCACTGGCTGTCATGCACGTGTTGAGAGCTGCAATTGCTGTCGGTCATGGCTTTGTGAAGTCGCAGGAGCATGTCTAGGAGGCGGGTGAGGCGCCAGCTGAGCCTGTAGCCAAGGCCTGCAGTGACGATGCTGGGCTAAACAACTCGACGAGTGTGCCAGCACAGCAACACGTGGCTGATCGGAGGCAGGGAAGCATGTTTGTGGCCGCAGTCGCAGATCAGACAGGGTTCATTGCCATGTATTGGAGGAGGAGGTCCGTGGCATCAGTGTGTACCGCACGTCGTGGCTGCCCCAGGCACGCTAATACAAGAGCCGCAGCCAGTTGCTCTGTGAATGTGGTGCTGGTGTCATGTACACTGTAATGGGGCATCGTAGACCGGTGTGGGGGAGCTGCTGTGGCTGCACCGATGCCAGAGGCAGCATCGTCCGCAGGCAGCAGCATCAGGACATGCTGCAGTGGCGCCTGCGAATCTTGTGGCGGGCTCTGCATCCTGGATCCATCAGTGCGGCAGCCTTCTGAAGTGGCCGCTCTACATGCATGTGGGCGTAGCAGCAACGTGGTGAGCACTGGTCAATGATGGACAGCCCCACGGTATCGGGCCAGCCTCATCATCGTGCACACCAGCGTATCGACAGCAAGCGGGCCCCTGGCCACTTTGGTAGTTGACCGTCGTTTATCGGAGGTGAGCGCTTTAGATATCTTGAGTTGTGCTTGTGTCATGGGTTGCAACTAGTGTGGTCGGGCTTGCAGCGGCTGAGCTACGTTGACGAGCGCCTACGGGTTTCATAGTGCTCTGGGTGTGATGGCATGGTCGCTGGCACACACTATGCAATCATGCAGGAACAAGGTACCAGCTGCAGCTGGCGCATGTTCTGTACATGTGCTGATATTTGCAGCGGCCACGAGCCAACTTGAATTTGCGAGGACTCAGAGGCTGTCCAAGTTCTCATCTTTGGATTCCAGTACCGATTCCTGGCAGTGGCCTGCAGCGTCAGATGGGTGGCATGTTGACCCATTATCCAGCCGACCGTTTGGAACCATTGGTGCAATCACGACGAAGAAGCTTTGAAGTAAGTGTCAAATGTCGAAGCATGGATATTTATGTCACTAGAGCGTGAAAGGCGCGAAGGGCTGCACTTTGGAGCTTGCTGTGCAGTGAAAGACGAGCATGGCCTCCCACAAGACTTAATCACGACACGCGAAACACTGGTATGTCCTCGTCCGGAGCATGCACAGCCTCAGTTAGCAGCTGTTTCCTCGCAGACAGGCTGACAACGCCATGATGCAGCACGAACGCGATCCCTGTCTGGCAACGAATCTGACACAAACAGTGCATATCGCACACGCCATCCGGTCAAACCTGATCAGAACACAATCAAATGGGCACGCCTGCATTTCTACTTGCACGTTTCCCGTGTGTACAGCTTAAAGCAGGCACGGGCTGTTTGACATGGAGGAGAGAAGGCTGGGGAATGGTGGACGAATCCAACACCGCCGTAATCAACTGCGTCAAAGAGCATGTTGAAGTGCATTGTAACCCAGTGTCTGTCGGCTGGCCCTGCGCGCGTTGAGTGTTCCCCTTCGGGATTGCTGCTGCGATATGCATGGCATCGCCATGTAGGAAGGCCCGCGCCTGCTTGAGGGTACTGCGTTTCCCCCATTGGCCGAAGCTCTACGAGCAATACGCGTGCTGTGCAACGGCCATCGTGACAAACTCGAGTCGGTGGAGTGACTCAGGTGTAGCACATCATTTCAGCATAAACTGCGCATTGAGTCTAGCCAAACGATCGGCACAATGTTGACGTTCGAGAAAAAGGTGAAAAGCGTCGTGGAAAGAGCTGTTGCTCCATGCCCTGTTCCAGGGTGTGGTGGGCAGATGAACAAGGTGAAGCTCGCACACAAGGCCACGCTGCTGTTCGCCGTGCCTCTCGGCACGTATGGCGATAAGGACGCTATGTGCTGTCCCGACTGCCAGAATGTCGTTTTCCCGGATGATTCTGGCCATTATCCCGGCATGACAATTCCTGCCGTTCCAGAGAAGATGTGATGCGCTCCGGAATACAACGTCACGGATTCGAGAAGAACACGTCAGCGTGTTTATTATGAATGTGGACGGGACAACATGCCAGTTGAGCTGATACTTTGCAATAGCTATGTAGAAGGTATGTTGCGCAACGGCTTCGCGTCGAGCGTGCTCGTGGTCCGCTATCTGGTGGCCATGGCTAGATCCAAACTTGCGAGGGAGCCGTGAGCGATCGTGCAAACCTCGTCACGCACTGTCCGGAGATATTTTTTTTTGCGATGCATACCTCGCAGACCTGTTGTCGGGCTAATATTACCCCGTCCTGTACACAGGGCAGTTACGTCCGGGCCGGCAGCAGAGGCTGCAGGCAGCGGTGCCAGACATCAAGTCCAAGGGCAAAAAAGCCGAGGTCTGCCCCAGGATGGGTCCACTTATGATTTTGTTACTGTTTGTAGAGCTTTAAAGCGAATGTCGCTGATTTTGTGTAGACCATGGTACCCATCCAATGAGAGCAGCCCATGCCCATGGCCCCATTCCGCATCTTCACGCTACAACGGACCAGCACGCTCTCTCATGCCTCATGGTTAGGGCTGTGCCGTTATACGATTTTGGGTCAAGATATACGTATATTCATCGTATATATACGAATATACGCGTACATCGTATATGAAGCCCCCCTCAAAATCGAGATCTCGGCACTCAGTTTGTCAAATGAAGATTTTAGAGTATCCTTGGATCACCCTCGGTCTTAGGAACCATGCTGCCTTAATGGTTTGTCAGTTTGTTTGGTTTGCTGATAGATCTATCCGTTTTAGTGCTGCAGTTTGGCAAAATCTTGGGTCAACCTGCATCAGTGCGGTATGTATTCCCATCAATACATGCAGTCATCAGATGCAAAGAAAAATCATACCTATAGATAGCCAGGAGCAAGGGCTACATTCCCCAGCTATTGAAAAAATTCTGTGAAAATTGCAGTGGGTGTGGTGACTGTTGCAAGATCATGCTGCCACTGGGGCATGTGGGTCACAGGTCACATCAACCAAACATCCTCCAAACCCCCAACCGCTATTAGTTACACATCGCAGAGCATAAAATGGAGTAGTGTGCATGGCATGTATCACTAAACACGTATGACCGACTGGGCACACTTTGTTGGTAGCATCTACTCTATGTCACCCTCCACAACCTTGAGGGGTACAGCAAAGTCTGTATCAGTACTGGTGGTGGTACGTGAGTTCGTGCTGATTGTGATCAACTTCTTAGCTCGCTCTGCGGCCAGGCCATTGCGCGCTGAGGTGTAGCCACCGTCTCGCATGCCCCATCCATATCTTCCCCCTCGGACTCAGAATGGAGGCTCGACATTGTCAAGTCGAAACAGCGATTTGTCGAGCAGAGAATGGGCTGACACTCAGCGTTGTTACACGGAGATAAACCCAAAATCCCGGCAGCGCCAAGGGGTAAATCACAAGCCAACCCAAGCAGACGGCAAAACAACCAACACAGCAGATCAACCGCACGCTCTAAACAGACGTCACACCCATAACCACCCACTGACCCAGACGTCCTACATAAACACCCAGACAACAGTAAACAACTCGCCAAATTTAAACAAGGCACAATGTCCCGAACGCGGCACTTGCATATCACACACACCCTGAGACACACAGAGCTGCATGATGCGCTTCCAGCAGAAGCTCACCACGTGGCGGACCCCCGCACAGCCCCGCCGAGGCGCTGTCGGAGGGCTGCCGAGCCCGGCAGCAGCCGCGGTGTGTGCTGTGCTGTGCGTGCGCCGATGGGCCAGCCTTACTCATGGTACACACATCAAGCACCGGCGCTCTTGCATGGCAACACAACACGCCACCTGATGATCACCATCCAGCATCAACTGCAGCTGCTGCTAGAGCGCCCATCACCGCTGCTGCTCAGCCTATACCCAGGTACCCATCACC
>JAUMHO010000403.1:0-19861 GCA_032360965.1 Ulva armoricana
CTTAAGCCTGGTTGGGCAGGATTAGTACTGGGCTGAGTGATCTCCTGGGAATCCCCTGTGCTGTATCGCCTTTTGCCTCGTTCTTCCCTCCGGATTTCGTCGGCACGAAATCACCCGTTGACACCTTCGATATGCCCACTCTCAGCCAAGGCTCCATTCTCGACTGCGCCATCCAACTTGATCATACACTTCTGTGGCGCTGCAGGCATCGATGGCCAAGGCCGCACCTGTTCTAACTGTATCCGCCTCCCGGACTGGCCTTCCTCAGGGCATGGCTCACTGATGTTGCACCGTGCCCTGCACCTCCTCTCTGCCCCCACTCATACGACAGTTTCATGGATAAGGCCCCCCGCGCCCCCCCGGCCCTCCCCCTCCCCAATTCACGTCGTTTCACCGTCCTCCTTGTCCGCCTCTACCTGCAGCGGTGCTGTGGCCGATGCCCATTTGGGTGTAGCGTGATCCCCAGCATGTTTTGTTTTTGCCACTCTCATGTGTGCATGCATGCAAAGTGACTCTGCATAGAGCAATGGGGTTGCAGCTTGCAGTCCTGGCAGGTAGCTTGAGCTCATGGCGTCCCAGACACGTGCCAGGCGATGGAACAGGGGGCGCATGTTCTAGTGCAGTGGCCATCGCAGCCCATGCATAGGACAGCCAAGCAACAGATGTGGAGAGCGAGACATGTAATGAAATCCTCCCATGAAATCCGGCGAGCGGGCAGCAGGCCTGTGGTCCTCAAAAACCCCAGCGCAGGGGTCGTGGGCCCGTAACATGGCTGCTGCGGCAACGCCGGCCGCAGGCCGGACGAGCTGCCGCGCATGAGCAATGCAGCAATGGTCGCTTGCTGTGAATACGCCAAGGTCCGAGAGCATGACATCACCGGAGATGCGGCTACCCCGCACCCACATAGCCACATTGCGCATGGGTCGAACCCCTGCCAGTAAACCGTCAACCCATGATTCCCATGCACGCTGCGGATCTTCACAAAGGAGCGAGGCCCCTTAAGCTCGTGCGCCCTGTGCTTGATTTCTGCAGCTATCGTGACGAATGGTAGAAAGGCTGGTTTCCATGTTCGCTGCGCCTGGTGATGGGCAAAACGCTTTGATGGAAAGTTGTCACATGTTTTTGTTACACGTGTAGTCTTTCCACATATGACCACTTCTGTGTCAACGATCCAGGCCAACCGTGCAGCTGTGACGCCCGGTCAGATTGCGATCACAGGGCCCTCAGCACATCAGAGCCAATGCAGCCCAGTCGCGACTGTTATGCATCCACCTATGATGAGCGTGCCGTGCTCACATGGCAAAACAATCACTTCCACAACCATTGTCCAGCTCCTCATCCCTCGTCATCGCACATTTCATACTACTACCAGCACTGCCAATCACATACAGAACCAACAATCAACAACACCACGAACCAACTGCAATTCCCGCCAGGAACTTTTGCCGCCCTTGCAAGGCCGCTGCACATCATCTCCTCTCATTCGCACAGCAGCATCCAGCTTCCACGCCACAACACAACCATACCACAACGGCAGCACACACCACACCACACCACACAGCACAACATCACACAGCACATCACACAGCACACCACAAAGCACATAACACAGCACATCACACAGCACATCACACAGCACGCCACACAGCACATCACACAGTACGCCGGCCAAAGCGCACTCCCAGCAGCGCAGCCCCCGCAACTGCCGCAGCACCCACCGCCCAGCCCAGCCACGGCCGTGGGCCCCTGTGTCCTCCATGCAGCACAGCTTCATCCCCCACACTCTCAGACATGCGTGTGCCGGGCTCTCCATCGTGCATTGCCCGCCGCAGTGCGTCGCGGTCAGCGCTGCCAGACGTAGCGAACAACAGCTCGCAACCGTCTGAAGCATGCCGAGCTGGCGCACGCACTGTTGCCCCAATCTCACGCACACCACCGCCGCTTCCACCACCGCCATCACTGCCGTGGTCAGCGGTGGGCGGTGCATGCATGCACGCATGCATCGGTGAGGCCGGCCCCGATGCAATCATCAGGGACGAGGGTGGACTCAACACATGCACGGCATGCGCCGCGCGGCCGCCGGTGTTGCGCGTTGCAGCCGCGGTCCCTTTGGCGCTGGGGCACCCCGAGCACGATGCGTTGCCGTTGGCAGCACCGGCCGCCGCAGCTGCGGCTGCCTCGGTGGCGATGGTGCTGGCAACAGCAGCGCCCTCGGCCGCGGCGGCGGCGGCGGCGGCGGCTGCGGAGGCCGCAGCGGCGCGGCTGCGGGGGCGCCGCACTCGGCGCTTTCGCGTGCCCCTGCGCCCAGCGGCACAAACCTCTACTGTATGGGCACCCGCCAGACTGGCAGCACGCGCCACAGTAGAGGCGGACTCCGGCGGGCCCTCGCGGCGGCCGTGCAGTCTGTCGCCTGCCGCAGGGACGGTCACCGCGGCGGCGGCGCCGGTAAGGCCGCCACAGGCGGGGGCTCCATTCCGGAGTTCGTCCTCAGCGCGCGCACGCAGGTCGACGGAGATGGCATCGAGCCAATCGTTGCCGCTGAACCGTTTCGTTACATCAGCATCCAGCGCACATACGATGATGTCCCATGGCCTTCCCTCGGGGAGGCGCTTGCGCAGCGTGCGGTCCTCATGCATTGCCAGCACCTCCTCCGGCCTGACGGGTAGGATCATCTGGCAGGCGATGATCGCCAGCGAGTAGTAGTCCATCAGCGCGCATGCGGGCACGTGCACGCCGCACTCCGGGGCGCCGGTGATGCGGCAGTCCTGGTAGCCCTTCGTCCCATGTCCCACAGGAACTAGCAAGCTCTCGAGAGGCAGCTGCTGCGCGTTGGCAGACAGCCCAAAGTCACATATCTTCAGGCTCGTGCACCGAGCGTCCACCAGAATGTTGTCTGGTTTCAAGTCGAGGTGCACGACGCCCAGCGTGTGCATGTGCAGCAGGCACTTGACCGCCTGATCGAGGAGGAGCAGCACAGTGTGCAGGGGCATCACTGGTGCGAGCGGCGGTGCCTGGCCGTGCTGCTGCTCGCGGGATTTGTAGCGCAGCCGCTGGCCGAGGGACGTGGCTTCCCGGCCGAGGAGGAGGGCGCCGACACGCACGCGATCGCCACACAGGATGGGCGCCCACCCTAGCAGCCTGACGACCCGGCTGTGGTCTTGCAGGCGAACGAGGCACTCCAGCTCGTCCTGAATGGCTTCCATGCTGCGCTCGTTCTCCGGGGCCGGGCTCTTGAGCACGCCCCGCATCGTGATGCCATCATCGGACTGCACCGTCGCGAAGAATATCTGCAAAGCAGTGTACACGTTGGCAGGTCCCGCGTGATCACATGTGCACTGGTTGTCTTTATCCCGCCACATCCTGGTTGTCGGTGAGCTGTGCAGATTGCCCTGCGATGCATGCAAGCGATGGTGACACCATCATCCAGCAAGCACTCAGCAACTCAACGCGGCCACCACTCTAAACCTGAGGCAGCAGTAACAAGCAAGTGCAGAGTTGGAATCTTGTGAAAATGGGTGTGGCCGAAACCCCACGCCGAAAGGCCAGGTATACAGTGTCATGCAACATTTAACATGCTGCACACTGGCTGTGATGATGCGACTGGGATTACCCATGCATATGCAGTACTATGCAGTACCTACCATCATGACACATCATATGCATTGAATTATGCTGTGGCGTGTTACGTACTCACTGCTACGTACTATATGCACGGGCGTGCCAACAACGGCTTGCATCATTAGTGCACTAATGGAAAGTACTGCGTCCGCCTCAGTGGGCGACGTCCATCGGCCTGATCGCGCTGTGCGGAGCAGTGGGTATCCATATCGGAAAGCACTAGATCTAGAAACATGGTATCGACATACCTGGGCGCATCCTCCATCGCACAAGTGCAAGCGCTGCTCGACGTTGTCCATGCGGAAGATGGGGATGCCCGTGCCCACCAAGCCCAGGTCGATGGCCAACTTCTGGACCTTCATGGAGTAATCCGAGGGAATCGCCTGAGACATGGTTACTTGCCTACACGATGGGTAGCTATAGACGGGTTCCTGCACGCATCCGGTGCCGTGGAGAGCTCGCAATCACCTTGGCCTATAGGTGTACGTATTCAGCTGTACATGGGCAGAGCGCTACAGGAGCTCCACGATTTCGACACAAACAGCAAAATATTATTTGCTACCTACTGTGAAAACTTCCACTGTCACGGCGCCCAGGTTTGCAGACGAAGCAGATGCAGCTGCAGGCGTCGAGGGCTCACCTGCGAGAGACGCCGTTGAAGTAAGCTTCTAGGTAGATAGATTATAATGCACAGAAACTGCCTGGGGTGGATCTATGTAGTGTGCTGTCGATCGACGTCACGAAATGCAAGCAAGATCAGTACTAGTAGTGCCGATTCGTTTGGTTGTCAAGTGCTATATATGCCGTGGATGTCCAAACTTAACCTTGCTCGTTGTGTTTGCGTGTGCAATCTTAATGGGTGTAGGCACGGTTCTGCGTTGCGTTCTCCAGGCCCGCACGTCTGGATCCAGAGCATGCATGGGCGCAGTGTCGGTGTCGCTTGTACGCCACGCGTCTTCAAGACTCTTAGGCCGTGTTCAGTGCCACGTGGGAGTGAACCGGCCCCCACATTTTTCATTAAAAAGACGGAAACCACATTGGCATAGTGTAAAAACATGTTTCAAGGAGGACTGTGAAGGTTGTTTTGCAAAATATTTTGACTTAGATAATGTTTGGGGTCTTGGCGCGTTCGCGGGGTCGTTCGTTCGCTGGGTTCGTTCGGACCCCCGGGTTCCACCCGTGGCGAACGAACGGCCCTGGCGAACGAACGCACCCACCTTCCAGATGGGTACACACGACACTCTACCGCACACATTAGTGCTCTTTATCAATTGCAATACAATATTGTCCTTGGGAACGGTTCGTGGTCCTTATCGCGTTCGTTTCTGCCTTGTTGCCGCTGTCGAGACGATGGGCAAGTCAAAGCCCAGCGAGACCTTGCGAAAGCTCACTCCTGAGCAAATAAAACTGATATTTGAAATGCTTCTTGAGTTTTCACCGAAAGAAATCCAAGGATGCGGCCATGATTGCCGGCAAAAACACTGACGGATACAAGCCTGCTATGGAGTGTTTTATATCATTGCAAGAGAGAATGAACTCATCGCAGGCTGCCACAAAGCAATAAGATAAGACAGTGGGGATGTTATGGGACTATTTGGGGGTGTCTAGCGTCAGGAAGGCGAAGTGGGGTCGTTCGCAGGTGGTCTCGTTAACGTGCACTAACCACGAACGCGTTCGGGAGAGGTTCGTTCGGGGGGTTTGTTCACTCCCACTGAACACGGCCTTAGACCTGTACAATCGCGATATATATAGCTTTGCTGAACACAATTGTGACATTGATCGCGTGACTTGAAGCTACAGCACTAAATGCGACTCCTTATATCACAACATTCTATTAGCGGTGTGGCCACGTTCGGGTATTGATTGTAACATCTCATCTCGCTACCAGAAACTGCGCTGTACATGTGTAGCTTTATTGGACATCGAGAGGATTCTGGCACGCCAACGCAATACTCCGCGTCTTGCGCAGCTGTGATAATGTATGACAAGGCTTTGACCGGGAAAGCTGAGCTCAGCTCGAGGTGGATGCACAAGGCTGAGGATGTTCAATTGCGATTGCGCATGCTCTGCCTGAAAGACAGTATGGTGATGGCGCAGATGAGCTGACACAACCCTGCTGACATCCGTGAAACTCTGCGGCGCTTTAATCATGCGAATTGCCTGCAATGTCCTGCGCACGTCTCAACAGCGAGCCGGCGCCGCTAGCGCTCGTGCTCACAATTGCAACCCGTCCGACACCAGGTCATGGAGCATCACAAATTGCAAAGCCATTTTAAAATCAATTAAAGGGTAACATTTCTGTGGAGTACATGTGGCGGGAGTGACGGGGGTAGGGCTCGCTCTCTATGACACGGTGTGCCCATACGTTTCATTCCGTGCCTCGCACGAGCTTCTATAATCAGTCACCGCGGCGGCCGTTGTACAAGTTGACGGCGAGAGTTAGACGTTCCGTCTGCCTGTTGCAATGTGAATGGAGCAGGCATGGCTGTGCTTGTCGGACCTTCCCAAAAGCAGCTGGTTCTCTGGCATCTTACCGGTACCATGGCCACCGGCGTGTTGGATCGACGACGTACACGTAGCTCATCACACTTGCCAAGTGCTCAGTGGGCCCGTCGTCAAGCGCTTCGACCGTCAGCATATAGCGCCATGGTCTGCAGCTGGCAAGCCCAGATTAATATTGTGGGTAGTACAGATCTGCTACATGAACAGGGATGACGGAAAGCAGGCCAGGCTCGAAATACCAATCATGCCAATTGCTGTGACCTGGCCTGCACTGGTATGCAGGATTGAACGAGGCTGGGTTGATGAGCAGTCCTCGCAAAGCAAACAGATCAGACCTCTCAGCGACACGTCTGAGCCTCTTGCTCCTACAGTTGGGCAACAAATGACGATAATCACGCAATTCCACAGGCACATGCACCGGGCATAGGAGAACACAGCCCGGTGCTCTGCATCCTGTTGTACACTCAAGAGCTGTGCTGCGCTGACGACGTCTATCCCGCTTCCAAGTGTCCCCGGCCGGCCGGCGCTGCGAGACATACCGTCCCCCCCCGAGGGGGACTTGAGCCATCCCCTCAATCCACCCAACCTGGCCATCTGGGCAACCACGCCCTCACCCCGAAAACTTACGGTGGCGCCATGGCCCACTCTGCATCACCAACTGCAACGCTGGGGCAGCAGAATTCCGCTGCAACGGCCGACGAGACAGGCGCAAACGCGTCATGTCGAGATAATACTGCCCAGTGTTGCCATTGCGCTTCCCCCCGGTTGCTGTACCCAGATGCGCAGGCCCTCCACTGCGAATGCTGCCATTCCACAGCGCACAGCGTGGCAAAGACATCAGCACTGCAGCACTACATATATATACACCATCGCTTGTACCAATGCGTGACCGCTGGTGCTCTCACAGTGAAAGCTGGCACTCGAACGTCTCCTCGTTCGTCACTTCAACAGCCCATCTCCGCTCCTCCGTCAGCTCCAGCCGCGCCACCGTGGCGCGCTCCAGCAACACAGGGAACTTCCGCGGCGCATCCAGCTTCTCTCGAACTTCCTGCGGCATCGTGCTGGCCAACCACGTCAGTATCACCCGCTTGCCGGGGTGCATGAGGAAGACGGGCGCGAACTTGCGCACGCCTGGGCGGGAGGGCCGGCGAGGTTGAAGGGCGCAGCGGGATGTTGCAGGGCGATCGGCCAGCACAGCATGCGGCCGGGCACGCACAGCGCGCAGCCGAGGGGCTCATGCATCGAGCCCTTGTTAATCGTGCCATACATCATCTTTATGCCGCCGTGATCTGCACTACTGCCTCCTAGTGCGATGGTGGTTGCTGTTTGTATGCATATGAACACTACATCTTTGTTGTGTAGAAGACATTTGCTGAACGTGCTGACACCGATCAAGCAACCTGCCGCAGGAATGTGCCAATCGCCGAGTGTTGTGATCACCACTCTCGAAACATGGGCTGCATTTGTGTGGCACCTGATACCACACATCCCCCTTGGCCCGTTGTCCCGGTTATCCGGAGATGTCAAAGTCCTTGTAGGATACGGCGAGTAAGTGTCACATTTACATTTACATTTTACATGCATGCCACTGAGAGGTCACTGTGGTAATGCTAGATCACACCGAGTCCCCTAGCAGAAGCATGCCTCCCACGCGTAAACAATGGCCAGGTAGCAGTGTGCATGGCAACAATAGAAAAAAACGCTCATCTTGGCCTCGAAATGCGTACACAAGTAACAGCAGGGTGTCCGCACTGCCCTGATGATGGGAAGGGTCGGTCACCGTGGAGCGGAAGTGGAGGCGGGAGTCGGTGATGTTGTCGGAGGCGGGGTAGGCGGTGCACGAGGCGCAGATGGCCTCGTTCTCCATGCCACTCCAGCATCAGTACAATCTCCAGTACATACTTCAAGATCACCTGCAGCGCAGAGACGCACTCATGCATGGCGCGATGTCACTCATGGTAACGCCGAGGCTGTTGGTGCGTGTGTGTGGTGGTGCACATGCATTGGCTGTAGAGTATATGGTGTCTCTCTCTCATTCGCATCGCATGCAGACACACCTGCAGCCTGCACCTCTTCAAGTCGACTGTTGGCGGTTGCAGCATAGAAGCATCAGAGAGCTTTACAACTGCTACGTGCGGACCTCCAATCAGTCTTCTAAAAGCCCATCAAAGCAAGCGTAGTCCAAGTCTCCATCATCTGTTTCAGGATATGGATGGTCTTCTTCGTCCTGCCCACCCAAGCCAAACGCGAAACGCTGTCGTGTGTGCTGTCCGAGAAGAGTAGACTTTGGATCCATGGCTGTCCCTGCCGCTTTCACAGTCGGCCAAAGCGTAGAGGCACTCCCAGGATCCCAAAACTTGCCAAACAGTTAACCAATGAGGACGCGCTGCGGCCGTATGAGTCAAACACCACGTAGCCGTCCACTCCGATGAGCACGTCTGCGGGAAGCCGCTGGAACCCCCCTGGTACCAAAGAAAATTCACCTGGGTGTCTCGACGACAGGTACACCTCAATCCCATCTTTTCGTTCCAGTCCTTGACGCCGGGGGTGTGCCATGTACTTACTGGAGGTACAGCATCAGGATTCGCTGCCTGTGCCAACTCCAAACCTACACCCTTGCTATGGCTGTGGCGCTCTCCACAGGGGCTGCCGTTGCGCTCCGAGTCGATATTACCTGCGGCTACCGGTCAGCAGGCGATGCCTCCTCCGAATCCCCAGCGACGTCTACACTTGGACCACGGTCCTCTTCAGGGCTGGAAGCCCTGATCATGGGATTCCAGGGCGACGGTATGCGGGGGTCACGGGCAGCTGCAGAAGTAGCCAATGATGTGGTGGTAGGGCCATCATATTGTGAGGGGGCTAGGTGTGGGGGTAAACAAGTGGGAACAGGGAAGGATGAACAAAGTCGAGCACCTGCAAGCACCGGTGCACCTGAGAGGTCATTAGTGGTGACAAACAGCTGTTGCCACTCAGTGCACAGCTTTTATTACTGCTTGCTCAATCTGTGCTGTTGTGAATACAGAAGTGCCTGCGAGGAAGCGGTTTGCAAGATGTACGAGTTCTACAGGATGACACGGCCTGCAAAGCAACAGGGAGTCAAGCTTTGGGAACAGAAGCCAGAGAAAAAGGCTGTGAAGATCGGCCGCATCAGACATGGGATAGCAGTGTTCACATGCTTCCCGGCCTGTGGACCCGGGTCGTTGAAAGGAAATGTCAAGTGAGAACATTGCATATCCCACCTTCATGCAACAGAGCAGCTCTGAGCATTCGTTGCGTTGAGTGTATTATACGAGGTCTGGCGGTTCTTTGTGCGTATCTTGTGTGGCTTGTGAGGTGTCTGAAGTGTTTGCACGTGCCTGTTTTGCATCTTCTTGCTCATGTGTGACCTCTTGGCGATGCCAGGACTTTCCTTCATTCTCCTTTCAGCATGCACAGAGCTGCTCAGAGGTGGTGTGTTGGACACGGCCTATCTTCTGCTGCAAAGCATTGCACAGGACTGCACGGGAGTTGTAGGTTCTGTCAGGTCTGGTGAGCATGGTTGCTCGCTGGTACATGCTTTGAAATCAGGCAGAGTGTGCGATAGCAGGACAGCACATCAATAGTGAATAACGGGACGGTGACGCTTCAAGGTGTCCAGCAGATCAGGAGGAGCTTCACATGTGGGAAGCACCTGCCGGTCACAGCCTGGGGGCCAGTCCTTCTGCTCATCAGGCACATCATCTAGTGGTCTCAGGGCTGCTAGGACCATTCGCCACAGCGAAGTGTCCAGCTAGTCACTCTCGAAGACTCCTGCAGCTGGTGAGAGCCTGATGCCATCAGTGATTCATTGGCTGCCCTGGTGCACCCTGCATATGCTGCATGGACAATCAGTCATGGTCAGCTAATCCACAACACCGAGGCCACAGTCTCACTTCACTGCACCTGCATGGCCTTGAAGCGCCCATCCCTCACCAGGTAAGGAAGGGAAGGTCATATGATGTGATGTGATACACTGTCATTCTATGGCCGGGGATAGTGCCTTCAAGTCTTGACGAGCAAGTGGGGAAGTCTTCACAGGCGAAAGTGACAACTAGGCGAGGAAGCTGCAGTCAACGAGCAATTTGTGGCAGCTGTGCGGCAGCTAATCGGTGACAGCTTCTGCAAACATGCTATATTTTTTCGTGTTGCATCTATCGATGCCACTCATATCCATGTCGGCCCCCAACATGCCAATGCTGCTCTTTCCATGTGACACTTCAGAGCCAATGCGAGAACCATGACGTCTCATCATCAGACAACGTGGAGACAATTGATGAGAAATTACCTGCCTGTGATGCTGGAATTTTTGTCAAATGCTGTCACTCTGCCACACTGCCATACTCACAATACACAAACAATTTTCGCGGCCGTCTGGATGATTCCACATAGGATTGTGGATTACCAAATGCCTGTAGAGCAATATGGAATATCGCAGTATTCATGTGCTGTTCCGCTGCTTCTGCTTTCCATGCTGAATGGCATCTGATGCATCAATTCTAGCCCACCGATTGGCCTTCCCTCGAATCGCCGAGGTAAAGCTGTCAAGGAGCATATCCATGATATTCCAGACAGGATCAGGGATTAATATGATTTCCCTGACTCTGAGAAAAGCGGAACCTCTTCAGCGTGTTGGCT
Organism: Ulva armoricana; assembly: GCA_032360965.1. Classification (NCBI taxonomy): domain Eukaryota; kingdom Viridiplantae; phylum Chlorophyta; class Ulvophyceae; order Ulvales; family Ulvaceae; genus Ulva; species Ulva armoricana. The sequence goes on from JAUMHO010000403.1 coordinate 10,774, forward strand.
GTCAAGAATGCCACAGGAAAGCGTGGGAATGCAGACTGATCGTCTATGCTAGGCCCTGATCAAACCATTGAAAATGTTGATTGACTCACGGCTGGTTTTGCCTAAAATTGTGCCGGGCGAGCCTGGCAGAGGACGTCAAGCATGGCTGCACTAACGACGATGTCGAACCGCGTCCATGGTCAGACGTCTGCCGATACAAGTAATCAAACAAATGGGGGTTTACTTCGAGACGTTTATGTGGCCTGTTTCCAAGTCGTAATAGGTCGTCATGCACCGGCGTCAAGCTCCAATAAATATGGTCGCACACGCCAACAACTCTCTGCCGCAAGTGTGGTCCACGCGCGAGATGCTACGAGGAGCCAAACATGTCTCTGGGGAGGCAGCAGAGTCCGCATGATAAATGCACGAACCGATCCGCCAGCAGTCTTTGTGGGCCACCTGTAGCCTCTACTTCCGACTGGCTGCACTAGTACTGCAGCCTCTTCTGTGGTGGCTTCAGCGCATGCCTGGGGCGTAGACCCTCGTGCGCCTCGGGTTAGAATCCTGCAGATATCTTCAAGAGCGGTAGGAAGAATAGTTTCCATGTTAACACGTCCTGCTTGATGTGCAACGCAAGTTTCTACACTATGAACTGTTGTTACATATGGTTTGATTCCATATATGGCCACTTCTGTCTTGGCACTCCCAGCCATGCCTTTAGATCTAACGTTTTAACAGATTGATAACAGAACGACATCAGCACATGAGACGAAACAGTGTAGTCACTAAACTGCATCCAAATTGTGATCACTCATCATGAATGCTAGTGCAGGCTCAAAATCAACCGCTTCCATGGTTGCAGAACCATCCTCCGACTCCTCATCTCTCGTTCTCAAACATTGTATGCTCTCATCAGCACTTCCAATCACCTCATTCAGCGCCCTTGCAAGACCGCGCGCTGCACATCGTCTCCTCTCACTCACACAGCATCATACCCCGCTTCCACCCCACTTCTGCCCCACAACACAACACAAGCTGCAGCACACAGCAAATCACACACAGCATCACACAGCACGCCGGCCAAAGCGCACTCCCAGCAGCACAGCCCCCGCAACTGCCGCAGCACCCACCGCCCAGCCCAGCCACTGCTGCGGCCCCCTGTTTGGTCCATGCCGCACCGCTTCTTTCCCCACATTCCCAGACACATGTGTGTCAGGCTCCCTGTCGTGCATTCCCCGCCGCAATGCGTCGTGATCAGCAAGACCGGACATAGCGGACAACGCATCGTATCCGTCAAAGGGACGCTGCGCTGGCGCTCGCGCGGCTTCCCCATGCATGTCAAGACCGCCATCATATCCACCACCGCCCTCACTGCCGCGGCTAGCAGCATGCGGTGCATGCATGCATGCATGCATCGGTGAGGCCGGCCCTGATGCGATCAGAAGAGGCATCGCCGAAACAAACGCGTGCACGGCATGGCCAGCGCGGCTGCTGGCGTTTGGCCTCGCGGCAGCGTCCCTCTTGGCACTGGGCCGCCTCGGGCCCGATGACTTGTCGCTGGCAGCACCGGCCGCTGCAGCCGCGGATGCGGCTGCCTCGGTGGTAACAGTGTTGGCAACGGCAGCGCCCTCGGCCGCGGTGGCGGCGGCTGCGCAGGCCGCAGCGGCGCGGCTGCGGAGGCGACGGGCTCGGCGCTTGCGCGTGCCGCCGCGGCCAGCAGCACACACCTCCGCTGCGTGGGCACCCGCCGCACTGGCAGCGCACTCCACAGCAGAGGCACCGGCCGCCGGGAAGCCGCACTCCGGCGGGCCGTACGTGTCGTCGCCTGCCACATCGACCGCCACAGGACCACCGCCGGTGTCCGCACCGCCGGCCTCGCGCGCAGCACCACCACCGCTGCTGATCAACGCGGCGCCGACGCCGGCAAGGCCGCCAGAGGCAGGAGGCCCATCGCGGAGCTCTTGCTCAGCAAGCGCCCGCAGGTCCATGGTGATGCAGTCCAGCCAATCGTTGCCATTGAACCGTTTCTGTATATCAGCACTCAGCGCATACTTGATCATGTCCCGCAGCTGCCCCTTCGGCAGCCGCTTGCGCAGTGTGCGGTCCTTATGCATTGCCAGCACCTCCTCCGGGCTGACGGGTAGGATCATCTGGCAGGCGATGATCGCCAGCGAGTAGTAGTCCATCAGCGGGCACAGCTGCACCTGCTCGCCGGGCACCGGGCCGCCGGTGATGCGGCAGTCTTGGTAGCCCGCCGTCCCATGCCCCGCAGAGATCAGCACGCTCTCAATCGTCCGCATCTGTGCGTTGGCGGACAAGCCGAAATCGCAGACCTTCAACCGCGTGCACTGAGCGTCCACCAGAAGGTTGTCTGGTTTCAGGTCGAGGTGCACAACCCCTATCGCATGCATGTGCAGCAGGCACTTGACTGCCTGCTCGAGGAGGAGCAGCACAGTGTGCAGGGGCATCACTGGTGCGAGCGGCGGCGTCTGGCTGTGTTGCCGCTCGCGGGATCTGTCGCGCAGCAGCTGGCCGAGGGACGTGTCTTCTCGCCCGAGGAGGAGGGCGCCCACACGCACGCGATCGCCAGACAGGACGGGCGCCCACGCCAGCAGCCTGACGACGTGACTGTGCTCTTGCAGGCGAATGAGACACTCCAGCTCGCTCTGAATGGCGAGTATCTCGTGCTGGTTGTCCGGGTCAGCGATCTTGAGCACCCCCCGCTCCGTGCGGCCATCATCGAATCGGACCGCCGCGTTGAATATCTGCACATTGATGAAAATGTTGGCCAGTTACACGTCACCAGATGTGCACTGATCCTTCTCTGTCCACCGTGTCCCAGGAGTCAGTAACCTGTTTGTCCACCCGTACCTGCAGGGGTGCTGCGGCCGATGCACGTTTGGGTCTGGCGTGATTCCGCAACTCCCTTTTTTTTACTAGATTGCCTAGCGATAGTGCACATGCATGCAGTCGATGGTGACGTATGCATCATGACCCAAAAGAGTACAACAACTGAACTCTGGAATTGATTCTGAGCCAAACCGGAGGTGGCAATTACAACAAGCATCCGCGAAGTTGGGATCTTCTGACAAAGGGTCTGGCCGAAACCCCAAGCTGAAAGGCCACATACGTGTGCATATGTCATTCTTCATTCAGTATGCTGCAACAGGCTGTGATCAGCCGTTTGCCAGCACTAAGGTCTGTTATTCGCAGCCAGTTGGTGCCCCGCATGCAACGGCGAAATGGCTGCCGCGTCGCTTACTCTTTTGTAACTACGGCGAAATGGCTGCCGCGTCGCCACATACAAGTAAACTCATTCCACGTTGTCACAGGCGCCTTGAAAGCGTTGATCGTGCAAATTTCCCGTGGTAAAAGTGTGCGCCTCGTAACGCCAACATGCCAGTAATTAGTTATAACTTTTCGCGACACGACAGATGAGGCAGACGCGATGTACATGTTGCGTATCATGATGACATTACGTCGTGCATCTCAGAATTTCAGGCGAAACGGTTAGTAGAGGAGTGAACATGAGGTATGAAACAGTACTAGTTGGTGTGTGGAAGGTGGGCAGATTGCAGACATCACGCTGGAGGCCTGCAACAGTGTGAAATTGGCATCTGAGTGCTTCAGAATGGCCAATCCAGTTCCCATGAGATTCAAGAATGGGCATTAGTGGAAAACAGGACCTCCAAATGCAAGGGCAGAGTGATCATCTTGCATCACAAACTGAGAAACATCCTTCTGCACTGTACAGACAACCACCTAGAGTGATGGCTGCCCAGCGGGCCCACCCCTGGCTCAAACAAAGCAGAATCTACATTCCTCACAATCTCAGACGGCAACAGAACTAAAGAGGCAGCAAGGGGCGGTGATGATGTGACAGTGTCCATGCACACACAATACTATGTGCTGCACCGTCATGACGCAGCGTGCGCATTGAGAGATATGAACGCTCAGGCGTGTCACGTACTGCACTGTTACGTACTATACCTGGAGTACAGGTTTGCCAACGCCGGCGTACGTCACTATGCAAGACGCGCGCCCGGCTCAGTGGGCGACGTCCATCTGCCCAAGCGACGTAGAGCAGTGCCCACTGATGTCGGAAGTCACGAAAACATGGTATCGACATACCTGGGCGCATCCTCCATCACACAAGTGCGAGCACTCGTCGACGTCGTCCATCTGAAAGATGGAGACGCCCTTGCCCACCAAACCCAGCTCAATTGCCAGGCGCTGAACTTCCTCCGAGGAAAGGTCTAAACACATTACTTGGTCTTCTTTATAATGTGTAGTTTCGATCCTGTAAGCACCTGTAGCTATAGGCCTAGGCCTAGGGCTCGAGCTCAGCGCTCACCTAGGCCTGTACATGTTGCTCGCAAACACTCAAGGCCCGCGATAGCAGTACTGGTTGACATCGACGATACTAATGCAGCTGCTACCTTCTGTTCCGTGCACGTTGGTATTTCTACTCCCACGGCGCAGGCGCCCGGGTTTTCAGGCGAAGCAGATGCACTCGTCGAGGGTTTACCTGCGCATGCGAGTCCAGCCTTCAAAGCCGCTACTGAAGTGACGTTCTAGGTAGATGCAGATAATCCGAAACTACCTGGGGTGAATCGATTTGGTGTGCTGTCACGAGGTGCAAGCAAGTACACGAGTGCCAGTTTCCTTGTACAACTCAGCCTGACTCTTTGAAGATTTAAATGACATTCGCAGTATGAGTGGCGCTTGTGTAGGCACGGTGATGTATTGCATTCTCCAGGTCCGCACGTCTGGAATGAGAGCATGCATGGGCACAGTCGGTGGGCTGAAGAAGGTTTTGATCAACATAATCGAGATATGTATATTGTTGCAGTGTAGTGCCTAACATGCATGCGCATGCATGCGATACCGATTAGACGAGCTCGGTCGGCACCACATGTTCGGATTCTGCCTGAGATCTATGTGCAGATTGATCGCATGCCTTGAAGCTAATTACCACACCCGACTGCAGATCTGAAGACCTTTCATCTGCGGTCTGTCCGCGTGCGGATACCATGACGCTGTTCACTGAGCTGTTGTATAATAAACGACAGCATCGTGGTCGCACAGATGTTGAGCTGCTTCTGACAACAGGGAAAGTTCGCGGCACTGTGTTCAAGCCGACCCCCTGCAATATTAATGACCTGCGCACATCTCAGCATACGCAGTAATGTCGAGCCGCTCATAATTATATATGCAACCTGTCCGAGAGTAAACCCGATCAAATCATTTAATGTTGAATGCATGTGGAGATAGTGACGGAGATGTCAATCGCGCTATATGTTGCGCTGTGCCCATACAGCCCATGGCCATTCGTGTACCTGCAGCTGTAAGTCTGTGCTACGCACGAGATTCCACATCCAATCATCATAGTACCTGGTTAATTGGATAATATGCAGCCTGAAAACATTTTCATGGCGGCAGTAAGACGTTCGGTCTGCCTGTTGCAATGTGAACTGGGTAGGCACGGTGGTGCTTGCAGGGCGTGCACGGCTTTCCCCCACAAGCAGCGGGCCCTCTGGCATCACGCAGAACCATGATGGCTTTTCGACGTGGTAGCACGTCACTTTGGCCTCATTCCAGGTGCTTGCATCATCGCCATACAGCATGGGCAGCCCCCCTCTGCAGCCCAATTTGTTGGTAGCACAGAGTCGGTACATTCAAAGGGATCCGGAATACTGGAAGCAGGCCGTGCTCGAAGTGCAAGTCATGCCACTTGAGTTGCAGGTGGCCTTTTCTGTCAGGCAAAATCGTAGAGCAGCCCTCGCAAACGAACAGATCCGACCTTTCGAAACCAGGACTATGGCTGGTAGCTCCAACCAAACGACCCTAGCCATGCAGATCTGCCGGTTTGTGCAAAGGACTTAGCAGGACGCAGTCTAGCATCCCGATCATCCTGGTCGCAGCTGTGGCTCTGACATGATGCTGGTGAGTGCGGCCTGGCCAGGCAACTGCACCAGTTTCGGGCGTCAGATACAAAAGTCTCAAGTGTTCATACAGAAAATTTACAGGGTCTTTCCTGAAGGAGTTAGCAGCGCAGGCACATCGTTGTTGTGATACACAAAAGAACAGAAAAAACCGGCCATCACGCCAGACCAAAGCGGGCATCGGCCACAGCGCTCTGTCTGGCAGGCCCAGATGCCACTGCTTGACCTGCTACCCGCTGATCATCTCTCTCCAGGCAGCACCCGATAGACAGAGCACTCTATGTGTGAGCTTGAGGATTCAAGACAAACTCTGAAATTGTGTGCAGCTGCCACTGATGTTGCATGGGCTCAAGCACTCCGCTCACTTGACGCCTCAGCTGCTTGCATCTGTCCAGGCAGCCCACTGAAACCTCATCCTGGGAATGTATCAGCTGTGGAGGAGTCGCTGTGGGTCCTAGCAGTAGGTGTTTCATGAGTGAAACACTCACAGCTGTGTGACGCCAGCGACCGGTGTTGTGGCTACTGGAGCTGAATTATGATGCCTGCTTAGTCTGTTCTGCTGCACATTCACAGCCGATGCAGTGCGCAGCTTCCTGTCAGCATGGCCTCAGTTCAATCACATGCAGTAAACTGCCATGCAGTACCATGAAAACACATGAGGACACCGGTGGGGTCAACAGCCGTTCATGCTGTAGTGTCAGACTGACACGGTGACACCCGAACAGTTGCACCCGGGCAGCCATTCCAGAATACACGTACTTGCAATAACTGCCTCACTGTAGAATGGCTACTGCAAATGAGCAGCTGGAATTACAGTAAGCAGTGATACCGCTTTGCATGTGTTGCGCAGCGCAGATAGAAGGACCGCTGATGTGGTTCACTCTCACGATATCGCGCAGAGGTATCTTGGGTGGACTTGAGTACCGAGGAGACGGTGTTTTCGGTTTACTTGCCTACAAGGCTATACATACACAGACCCGGAATAATCGCTCCGCACTGTACTAATGCAATGGATTTCCTCTGCAGATGTGCAGTGCATCATCCAGACACTCTGTACGGTAGCACTAATTAATAATCGGTAGCAAACCAATGGATGCAGAGCCACAGTTCTGCCTCTGGCGCTGCCTCAACTCAACGGATTATATCATCGAGCATGCAGAGCGGAATGGCATCAGGCAGGCCCCTAAACCACACGACAACGCCGTGGCAGTCTGGTGCCTTGCCAAAAACTGGCAGCAAGCACGTGCACAAGAACCCGTGTTGCGTGCTCTAATGCTCTCCAATGCCAACAGCCTACTCTTGCAGGCACGCTGTCGTGTGCATCAGATCAAAACACTGCCAGCTTGTCGTCCTCCACTCGCATGCCTCAGAATCTCAGCGCCTACATCTGAGAGTACACTCGTCGGGTCCATTGGAGCTTGTGACAGACAGCACACCGGGGCTAACAACTCCGACCCATGATGCTGCCATGAGCTCCAATCCCACTGAAACCGGCCAGATGATATTTACACTGCACAGGCTGTCACGCTGGTGCACAGTGAGCCCCCCAAGCCGCCCCCCCCCCCATGCGCTGGCACTGTTGCGAAACAGGTCATGCAGGCTCAGGCTGCGCGGCCGCTACAGCGCTAGATCTGAAGCCGCCGTACAGCCGTTCCGCCCTTTTGATCAGAGCCCCACTCCGCCAATTCAGACCCGCGCAAACATCCACGCCCGCCCAACACACCACAGCATGCTCCGCCATTGCCGGTCAACCTACACCCTCACGCGGGTATCAGCTCCCCACCACGGCACGCCTTCCCTGCCATGGCACCCGCTGTGAACAGCACAGCACACAGCATCCAGCACGCCGGGATCTGGACACTCCCTCGCAGACCTGCTTGTGAGATCTGGGTCCGATAGGCTGTTGTCGCAGCGGCCGGCGAGCATGCACGGGCATCCGAGCGGCCGCGGCGCCGCAGCTGCGGAACCTTCCGCGCGTGCGGGAGGCCTTCATCGTGGACACACGCACGCTCCCGCGCAGCTGAGACTGTCCCGTGCAGGTGCGCACGCGGCAGAGGCCAGTCCTGAGGGTACGCGCGCGGTGGAGGCAAGGGTGTGGCGGAGCCCTCGCCTGTCATCCAAAGTTGCCGCCACCTGCGACACAGCCGCGGGAGGCGTCGTCGACCGCGACGTCCCACCGCAGCATGGCTGCCCTCCCGGGCTGCAGCAGCATCTCACCGACGGCGCAGTTCTGGAACAGCGCGCCCGCGCTGTGGCCGGTGCATGCCCGGTGCACCATCGCGAGGAACCCCCCATGCGTGATGATGATCACTGTCTTGTCTGCATGCATCGGCCGCATCCGTCACGGCCTGCCACCCCGTGCCGATCGACACATGTGCACTTGACACACACCACTGCGCGGCTACACTCGTCACAATCATAGTCGCCCGTTTGCCCTCCTTCAGTGCGCTACGAGGCATTCGTTTGAGAACAGGTAGCGGACCGGACGGCGGATCACGCACATGCACTGCAGCGGCTGCTCCGCAAACACACCACACTGGTCGGTGGTGCACACTGATCGATCGCTCAGTGCGCAGGGTGTGCAGGCCAGCGAGTCGGGGTGGGGGCAGCACCTCGCTCGGTGTGGGCCACGCGGTCGAGGAACTTCACGGCGCGAGCGTAAAAGGCACGCTCGCTCTCGCCGCCGCCGGGGATGGGCTCGTCGGCACCACCCATGCGCAGCGCAGCATGCGCGCCGGGCTGCACATGCGCCGCTTGCGCGACGAGGACGCCTTGTAACAGCCCGAGGTGCCTCTCCCGGGTATCTGGCACAGCGTGCAGCGGCACGCCTGGCAGATGGCTGCTGATGATGTTGGCGGTCTACAATGCAGTGTTGGCACGTCAAGGCATCTGCTGCGGATCTCTAGGCTCGCGTTCCAAGAACTCAACACCCCGACCTGGCTCTGTCTGTGTACAAACAACCCAATTGCCCAGCACTGGTCGGCGCTCGCTGGAACCGGGGCTGTCTGTTGCCGCTTTAGATGCAGCAAATTCAACTCGAGGTGAAATGTAGACATCCCAGGTTAGCTTCAAATGTAAAAAAAAAATATGTAAATGTGACACTTACTCGCCATATCCTACAAGGACTTTGACATCTCCGGATAACCGGGACCACGGGCCAAGGG
>JAUMHO010000414.1:0-19845 GCA_032360965.1 Ulva armoricana
TTCACGCCTCTCCTGCATCCCTGGAGCTCCGGAGCGCCGGAGCGTTATCCCGCCCACTGCCGCGCGGACACGTGGCATGATGATGGTGGCCAGGGACAATCGTGGGGTACTGATCGGGCCGAGGGGCGCCTGACCTTTCCGACTTCGGCTTCCTACATGTATTTACAAAAGAGATAACGGGTATACCCACTTGGTGAGTGAGCTCTTGGAAGCATCACACGACATCAGCGTGTTATGAGATGCCTATGCGTCATTTACTTCACCGCTTGGACCCAGTGCGTTGGGCCCAGTGCATCGTCGCGGACTCGTGCAAGGTGTTGCATGCGCCCCATACAACGTGCAGAATCGCTACATATATAACAAACATCTCAACGGCATGAATGTCAGTTACAGCGTCATTTCAGACTTGATAAAAAAATGCTTCCGGCAGAAACTCTGAAAATGTACATATGTTCCGGAATCACGCCACACCCAGACGGGCATCGTCCTGGGCTTAACATCTGGCAACCAACGGGCTTAACATCTGCCAACCAACAGTGTGTGTTTATTTTCCCAACCACACGACTGATGGACTCGCCGTTGGACCCGCCAGGCCGGTCACCCTCCCCCTCCGTGCACCTCCGTACGGGCCTGCTGGCTCTCCCCAGCCCCTCTCCTTCCTCTGTTCAAACCCACCCTGCTGCCGCCCCCCCCCCTTTCCCAGTCTCCGCGAGCCCGGCCCCCGACCTTCCAGCCCTCGCCCGCAGCATCATTTACCCCCTGCAGCTGCAGCTGTCCCCACCGCCCCAGCCACTTCTGTTCACAGGCCCCCTGGGGGGGGGGGGGGGGGGGGCCCGGGCTACTGCGTGCCCGCCTTCGCTGTCATGGGTGGCTCCCCACGACGTGCAGGGTTCTGCGGCGTGCTGGGTTCTTGGGCCAGCTCTGTGTCAGGGTGTTTCTGATTTGCTGCTGCTGCATTTGGGGCATTGTGACTTGTCTGGCTGGTGGGCTTACTGATGTCTGTGTGTTTGTGTGGTCACTCGGTTTGGATTGTCTGGATTGTGTGGACGTTCGGTTGTGGTGCTTTACTTTGTGATTTTACACCTTGGCCGGTTGCTCAGCTAGAGCCTCATGTTATGCACACCGTGGTGGCGGCGGCGGCGGTGGCGACGGCCATTGTTGCCTGAACACTCGTCTGGACATGATTGGCTGGCATACGTGCCTGACAGAGAACCTCATTTCTGGGCTGCAAACCCGTTGCCTCACAACTTTACAAGCCTGACCACGTGGTGTAAATTTAATTCAAGCAAGTGTTATTAATATTTACGGACCGTGCAACGCTCAGACAACGCCACCAGGCTGCAGCCTACCATCTGGACTGCTTTCGATAATACAATTCTCGGCTCATGTAAACAAGTTTCTTAGGGCTACGTATACCCCGGGACATTGTGGAGTTCTTCACCATAACTTCTAGTTGTTCAACCGGTGTCTAATTCGATGACTGCCTTGCAGGGAGCCTCGGGAATCTTCTGATAGTCCTCGTCACCTCTATTGTAGATGAGTCGGACGAATTCTCCGAGGAGGACGCACAGAACGGGATCGCATATGTGTTTACAAATGTGTTTGCCATCTGCGTTGCAGCATTCTGCATTGCTGGCCCGCTCCTGGAGCTCCCAAAGAGCGCCCGAGCCGCTGCCACAGCCGATGTCGATGCGGCCGATGGTCCGCCCCGCAGCGAGTATGCCGATGACGGTCAGGCTGATGGTCAGCAGGTGCTTCTGCAATGACGGTTGACGCCTGGTCTATCTTTTTGGCGGCGACAGTATCTATAGCCAATATGTAGCTGTAGCCGATGGCCGGTTGGGTTGGTGTGAAACCCCGTCCTTTAAACTTCGTCAACCTTTCTTTTAGCTGAGCATCATTTTCGTTTCCTCAGGTACTACCTGAGAGGAACTGCAGCTACCTAGAGTTGCAATTAGTGTTCCATTGTGGCAGAGCTGGCCTGCTCTTACAAGTTCCCTCCACAGCATCAGCTGCAGCATGCTGGCGCTGCTGCCCCCAAAGATTGCACCCACACAGTAGCAAGTCCTTCTTCTGCCATGTGCCTTCTCCTGTTGCGCGTCACTTTAATCGTTTCGTCGTGATGGATGTCCGAGTCTGACTAATCGGGGAGACCGACTCTCAGACGGACATAGGTCGCACTTTGGATGGCTGTGTCCACTGCCAGCTCCCAGTGGCTCATCCGCAGATGATCAATCTTTTGGCTGTTGTCTCGCACCTCCCTGGCATGAACGTGGTGAAAGCTAGAAAGCAGCCTACAGGCGCTGGTACGTCAACAGGCCATGACCTGACGAGCTCTGCATGCTGGCCTGACGAGCGAGTATTCCCTACTGCGCCTGAATAGGCCACATCACCCAATGCTACCCCTCCGAGAAGTCATGCGCAGCCAGCTTGAGCAGCGTGTATGGGTGATGCCCACATGTACAGCTCCCCAAACATGTCATGCAACCATAGCCCACACTCGCTTTTCTACCTAAGCGTACGGTCTCATCATGATGCCGCGCCCCTGGGATAGCCCTGGCATGCAACCCCACTACAAGATTCAGTGTTTGCAGGAGATGTGCGCCTCTCCAGCCAACCGCAGCCCAGATGACACACACGGCAGGCAGCTGCTGCCGGACAGTCCGGGCCCAGTGGCAGAGGGCCGCTCCCGCGACGGTGACGTCGGCCCCCTCAGGGCCCCCAAGGCCATTCTGGGGCTCCCAGTGCCCCCCTCCCCCCCACGGTCGCCCTCTGCGGACCGCGGCTCATCTGGCCCGACCATCAGCGGCCCCTTGACTAGAGACTGCCCTCTTTCTCCTCCTGCAATGTGCCAAGAACACCGCACAAACTCCGTCCACTCACACTGTGATTACCGCAGCACACTCTGCAATGACAAGTCCAGAGGCACGTGTGCATGCATGCATCGCAGTGGCTCAGGTGGCGCCGTCGGAGGACCACAGAGTAGTCTTGGCACTTGCGGCAAAGGCTGGCGGAGGGGCATGTGCATGGACATGCATGGGGGCAAGACATCACAGCACAGCACAGGGTGGGGTGGGGGAGTCGATGTGCCCATGCATGCAAGCGGGGGTGTGGAGATGGCAGTGTGGTGCGCCGAGCCGCCGCCGGCCACTGATGGTTGCTGCGGGGCGGGCGCTGCGGCGGGGCCTGTTTGTGAGGGAGCGAGCATCGGAGGCGGGGGTGCGGAAGGTGCGGCGCAGGCGGATTTGGGGCTGGGGGCTGTGTCGGCTGGCAGAGATGTGCAGGTGGAAGGAGGGGGGTGTGAAGCCGATCAGCGCCGCAATGGCGCAGATGGCGATGGTGCCGGGCTGGGGTGGCTGGACAGGGTGCGCGGAATTTGCAAGTTGGTCAAGCAGTCCCTGTTGAATCCCCCGATGGTCGCTCTTGTGATCGGCGTGTGTGTCGCCGTCGTGACGCCACTACGGAACGTTCTCTTCACAGTGGACGACGACAGCAGTGGCACTGACGACGTGGTTGCCTGCGTTCCTTCGGTGAATGGCACGGTGGGGGAGGCAGCTCTAGATGGGGGTGATGCGGGGGAGGTGGGAGGGGGGCGCGACGCGGAGCTGGCGGTTGTGACGAATGCGCTCGCGCGTATGGGGGGGGCGATGGTGCCGTCGGTGCTGGTCAACCTCGGAGCGGCGCTGTATCAGGGGCCGGGTGGGACGGACGTGTCGTGGCGGGCGATAGGCATGCTGATGGTGATCCGACTGGTCGTGCTGCCCGTGTTAGGAACGCTGTGCGTGCTGGGCGCCAAGCAGAGGGGGCTGTGGACAAACGACGACCCGATGTTTGAGCTGGTGATGCTGCTGCAGCATGCGATGCCATCCGCGTCCACCATGCACACGCTTGCTGTGATGCACTGCAACCATGACAAGGTTATTGCAGCGATGCTGTTCTGGCAGTACATGGCGTGCATTGTCACGATTCCTGTGTGTGTGGCCACGTTCTTGGCTCTGATTCAGTGACGTTGGTGGCCAGAAAGTGTTGCAGTCTTTGGCTATGCCTCCACACTGGTGTGAGGTGCTAGCTTGAGCTTAAATTTTGCATACAATGACAATGGAGAATTACAATGGTAGCCATAGGTTCTAACACTCAGACTCCAGGATGCGACCTGCGGATGTGCGGATGTGCATGTGTACGTGTGGCTGTACAGCCACGGCGTTTCGGCTGCGTAAGCTTCCAGGTAGCGCCGACATTACAACCGCGTTTATTTTGAAAACTTACCCTTATAGCTTATATGAAACAGGATTGGGTGCGTTTTTCCGGTTCGAGAATGCAGCTTCTCTAATTCTCCAGTTCTTGCCGTGACAAATACCGCTCCAGTAAGCGCCTTCCGGCACGTGCATTAGCATCACTCCACTGCCACTACCACAACGAGATACGATGATTGGGTTGAGTCTGCAACACTGTTTTCTAAGCAGCGCTTGGCAACACAGCTACAGCGCCGGGGCGGTCAACGTGGTCAACAAGGTGTTCCTTCGTCGTGAAGCACACACTGGCGAGCCACAACGAGCAGGAGCATATTTAGTCCATAGTCAGAGACTAGTCATGGTGAGTCGGTGGAGACATGTGCAGTTGTGGGTATGTAGAGTGACCTGCGTCGGTCGACAGCTGTCGGGCTGCAGCGGAGCCTGCTGTGTTCAGCATGCAGCTGCGGCTGGGAGTCCCATGCACAATTGTGTACCCACAAGAAGATGGAGTAGTTGGAGATGAACAGCCTCATGCATCGGATGACATCTTTCAAGCCATGGATGACGCTGGCACTTTTGTGCGGAGCCAGCGCTAGCGTCGTCGCGATGTCCGCACCAGCACGTCCAGACGGCGACTTCAATAAGGATGCGTTGGAGGTATGCCACGGCTTCAGACTGCTGATCCACGTTCAGCAGTTCTCGGTGGCCTTCTAGTCGACAATAATAGCGTGTGAAAGGCATTACAGCAAGCCGGCTTGCTGGGCACGCTGGCCTATAGCCGTGGGTGCGCGCATGCGGTGCTCAGTTACAGCGGCATTCGATATAATGCGCGTTACGACTGCGGGAAAATGTAGAGAACGTCACATACATGCGAATGTAGCCCCTAACAAATCAGCATTCCTAACACATGTACAGGTTCGAATTCGGGAATTCCGCGACGTCAGCGCTGCGTCTCCATGGCTACCAGTGCGTAACACTGGTGCTGCTAAACCCGAGATGATCATGACAGACCGAACGTTGCTGACCGCCACAAACTGTCACAGCTCGTCATGCACGCACGCTACCAATTTTGAATAGGAGTGTTGTACCCAAGCGAGTGCGTGGCTCCAGAAGCAGTGGCTGATCAGCAGCAGTGGCTGCTCAGCAGCAGTGGCTGATCAGCAGCAGTGGCTTATCAGCAGCAGTGGCTGAGCATGAGCAGCTGTGCAGAGGGCTGTTGTTTGTGAATGGCTTGACGGATGCATTTTCTTCCGCCCCTGTGCATAGGGGCTCTGTGGACCATGCCAGGTTGGGTTTGGCGTGATACGCGATATTGCTTACGCTGTAATTCTGTGTGGAACATCCTTGAGGCAGCCAGCCCGCACAGCCGGCTCACTGTAACACTGGTCAATCATTCTTGCACACATGCATGCACATCTACACCCAGTCCTCCTGGCTCCATCCCATTAGAGTGGGCTCTATGTTTCAGCATAGACCCCGTGCATGGTCGCCCTGAGTTTCCTAGCTACAGGGACCGCAGGAACCTGGGCTTTGGCCACCAGAACATATGCATGCACGGCGCCGATTCATGCTACAGCGCACTGCCAAACGTTAAATGAGCATCAACGGCCGTGACGCCACGTCTCCATTCCATGCCGGTTCGTCACTGCGAAACTCGGTAGCTAGCAAACAGGCGCGGCCAGCTGCGGTGGCCAGTACGGTGCATCTTCAACAATGAGGTGAGAGAATTTACATGGATGTTACAGCTGCGGCGGCCAGTACGGTGCCACAAGGTCACCTGCACCGCCTCATGCCGTGCATGGCAATCCAACGCCGTACCCCATCCCCGCATTCGACAGTGTTTGCTCTCATAGCCTGCTCCCATTGGGAGCCTCCCATGCACATTGTGCACGTGACAGCAGGCTCGACGTCGACCCTGGGGCCATCAGTGCAGGTGCCAACGGCCAGTGCCCACCCACCTGGTGTTCGATCGCCTCTGACACGCGCAAGCACACAGGAGACTGCAATCGGACCCACACCCACGGCACCAGCACCTCTGCGGCAACCTCCACCCCCACCTCCACCACCACCTTCACCGCCTCCGCTACAGCAGCCGGCTGCAGCGCCGGCAGAAGCCGCCCCGAGCTCTCAGCAGGGCGTGCGCCTATTCCCGGCTGATGTGGTGGTCGTCCGTAGCCTGGACGACCTCAACGCGGCGATCGCCGGCCGGAAGCGTGACATCGAGCTCCGCACCCACCTCGACCTCCGCGGCCTGCCAATGAAATCCAATCCGTATGCGATTCCTGACATCATCAGGGACGAACGAGAGACCATTGGCACCGACCTTGCGTTTCTCAGCTGGCCCACCCGCTCCATCCGAGTACGCCTCTCCCCATGGTCCAATGATGCTGTGACTCCTCGAGCTCTGTCCGGATCCTTCTTCTGATATCGTCATGTCGTGAGATCACGTGTGCGGGCTCAGTGGCTCGATTGCAGTAACTGCCCACTCTCAAGCAAAATAGTGGCAACCTCTGAACATCTTCTATGTTTTACTCAAGCACGTTATCGTCGTAAAATCAGCGTATTTATCTGGCATGGTCTTCCAGGCCCACTCACCGAAATCCAGCAAATATGCTGACCAGAAAAACAAAATCCGAAATTTGGGAAACCCATATTCTAAAAATATTGCCCGAAATTGAGGTCTACTGATTTTTTGGCGCCCGAGTCGCCTCATTCAGGGTCGGCAAGTTCATGCACGTTCCACAGTAATGGGACCGCATGCATGCAGGGAAACTGCTCAGCGGGCTTGGACGCAGCGGCAGTCGGGTCGGGCACGGAGCTGCGGAGACTGCAGGCCACGTTGTCCGGCGACCCAGTCCCCCTGAAGCCCTTCCAGTGCCTCATCGTCACCAACGCCAACACGCTCTTCCTCAACGATGGCAACGCTTTCTGGATCGACAACCTCTACGTCGGCGTCGTGCAGCCCCGCAGCCAACCGGCGTCTGTTTCCGCGTCGGTGCTCTCCACCGGCCCGCGGATCTACGCCCCCATCAACTGGCAACCATACAGAAACCCTATGAACATCTTCCTGACTAACATCACAATCCATGGCCATGGGCAGACAGCGTTTTCTACCCGCGTCACCTCCCTCACCCCCAGCAGCTCCAAAGTGTCGCTCCTCTTTCAAGGTGTGCCAATGACGCTGGATGCGGCTGCTGCTGTTCACGCTTGAACTCGCAAGTGCAATTGACCCCCGGCCACTGCTGCAGAGTCTCTTCGCAGACATGTATGCTCATGCATGATGGAGAACCATATGGAGAACCAATGCGCCCACGGCACCACTCCTTCTGCCAGTGGATCTGCCGCAACCACTTGTCACTGCACGTACTACAAGCTGCTGGGCAACTGCATGCGGGGTATCTCAATATAGAACCCACCGTTTTGGGGGTTCCTTACTGGGGAACTGGATTCGGCCGGCCAATTCGTGCGATGAACGCGAAAGCAGACTCCGTCTGCTGTGCATGGCCTGCCTGGCTGTGTGGTCACATCACCGGCATGCTGCACATGTGTTCCTCTGCATGCTGTCTGGATCTCATGTAGACCCTGCCGTGACAAACACTGGAGGTCCCATAGCCACGACGTACTGCAACCCGGACAACACACCTTGACCTCGCCCGACTGATTTCACACACGTTTCGATCTGTTGACATCAAGGGGTGGAGACTCTGCAGTGCAGTACAACCATGGACAGTGTATGTGCACGAGTGACGCGGCACCTTGGCACGGTCTTCCTGCAGCTGTACATGCATATGTGTGACGGTCGCCACGCGCCAGAGACTTGCAAACGGCCCGAGTCATTGCAGCGTATCACAACCCGTGCGTACACCGTAGCCACACACGCTACAACCGCCGCTGCATATCTGTCATGTTTTGCTGGCCATGGCATGTCTCCCGCCTCGGGGGGCCAAGGACAGCCCCTCACATGCAGAGTGTACGAGGTCAGAAACTAACAGGCTCGCTTACGAATTGAAAACATGCGCTCCATATGCATGTGCAGATTCAATCTTTGTGGACCTGGCTGGGAGAGACCCACCATTCCTGGTGGCCTCCGGCGCCTACGCCACGTTCTCCAACTGCTTCTTCCGCGATGTCCGCCTCCCCCGCAGCGAGCTCTTTGACGTCTCCCAGGCTGGCACCGTCACCCTCCTCAACTGCCACTTCTCCAACATCTCCACCTTTAACGGCCTCGTCGACACAGCATACAACGACTACGTGCCCGTTGGCACAGACTACCGCTTCCGATACTACGCCAACATTGAGTACGCAGATTACACAAGCGACGTCGATGTGTATGGGCAAGATGACCACGACGGCTACGACATCACACTCAGCCCCGCTCCGGATGTCGCTGCCTCCCTCTACGGCTCCGAGTACGTCATCGTAAATGAGACGCTAAGTGACTGCCTGTCAGTCCAGCTTGCTGAAGGCGATCTCGTGCTGCCCGGCTGCCCGGAGGAGTCGGTGCAGGTCCGCCAAGCCAGATTCGGCACGCTGGACACTGTCGCAGATGGGATCGACAGCTCTCCAGCCGATTCACCAAACGCTGGGGAGAGATTCATCGCCAACATAACAGGGGAGTACGAAGAACGTCGAGCTCAGCAGCGGATCAAGCAAGGCAACTCGTTCTACGCCCAGTACTATGACTACGGCAGCGGGGAATACATGGCGCCATTGTTCACAGAGGCATACGAGGGTATTGGGCCGGATGGTGCCACTCTGGACGAGGTGTTTAGTCGGCCCGGCTCTGTTTATCTCTATGAAGACGACATCGTGGAAACCCTCGGGTCGCAACTGTCTGATTCTCACCCTTGGTTCCGGGCCATGGTCCAGGTGTGCCTCGCCTTGCACCACGCCTGCGCTGTTGTTAATTTTCACCGGTACATATGTACATAATTTGCACCTGTACATATGGCCTACCTCGGGTGTTGTGCATGCACAATGGTTGCGCGCTACGACTGTCGGAAGCTACTTGTAGGGCTAAGCATATGCCGCTATTGTTCGTTTCCTTATTACTTGGTGCACTTGGTGGTGTTGCCCGTGCACTCTTTTGTAACTACTGCCGGGCGCGGGCCTTGTGGGAGGGCCCTGTCGCGAAGTGCATGCGCGCACGCCTTGCTCCTTCCAATGCACAAGTTTAATTCACACTTTGCTGCACGCAACGTCTGGGTCCGATCACTGTGGGTGCCTGTTACAACCCCAGGTGATGCAGGATGGGGACGAAAGTGTTGCTATAGAAAAGCATGTTACGCGTGTTAGTTGTACAACGTGTTAGACAGCCAGAGTGACCTCATGCTCCGTAGAGTGTCTGTTGTTCGCAGACCCCTGTTGTCTAAAGCCTGGAGTCTGGAACATGGGTGCCGTTTCAACAATGACATCTGGACGGAACAGGTGTAGGAGTGATTTTAAGTTACAGATCTCTCCACTCCTGGAGCATGCATGCCTGTACATGGCTTCCGGCGCTTCCTCTCTGCGACACCAGCTGGGCAATTCTTCCAAATGACCTCCATGCATGTGATATCCCTGCAGATGCTTCCCAAACGTCCACCCCCACCGCGTGACGCCGCATCAGCCTTCCGGAACGGTCTACCCCTCTGCCCCGACTGCAACACCCCTCAGCCACCTCGTCCGGCGCTCTTGCGCCGCAGACCTGCCGCGGACACCGTGCCGATATCACAATCGGGCGCCAAGCCGCGGTGCTCCGTGCTGCGCGCTGTGCCTGCTGCCTCTGCGCTGCTCTTGCTTGCTGCCGCGACTGCGGTGTTGTCTATGTGGCATAGATGGAAGAGGCCTGGCGGAGACGAGGAGGCTAGCGAGATGCATACTCGTACGGCATGCCCCACAGGCCTAAGAGTGTGCTCAATAGGCATGGCTGTGTGTCCCACCACTGTGTGTTGGTCCCACAAATAGCCCTGCAGCTGGTGCATGCTTATGCACGTTCAGCTCATGGGCTGAGAAGCAGTGCTTGTCAATCGGCACTGCACTGTTAGCATGTGACATGTTAATACCGCAAGTCCGCATAGCGCCAGTCCGCATAACGCCAGTTCGCATAGCGCCCGTCCGAACAGCCAGGTCATATTCTGGACTTGTCCCGAGAAGGCCAGCTCAACCGACTACCCTTCTGCTTCATCTTGATCTGGTCACATCGCGTTTCCAGGGCACTCTATTTGCAGGGCTTGTATGCAACGACCGCGAACAGGTCCGAGTCTGTGACAGAGGAGCTGAAGAACAACGACCTCACGCGATTCGAAAGCTCCCCCGGCCTTGCTCTAATGGAACCCGGCCAGTACCGCCCGTCCCATGTGCAACCCGCATCTGCCATGAACCCGCTGTACGAATACAGACTGCCCTCAGGGCTCGGCCTCGCGGCGCACAGCAGCACCGATGCCACCGCCAGCGAGATCATGCTCCACACCGCCAGCAGGTCATCAGGAGGGCAAAACAGCACAGGCACCTTCCCCTCAGCTTCTGACTACAGCTCCTTCCTCACGCAGCGGACCTCGTGGCCACAGGCGTTCGCGAGTGTGACCCCTCGAAACTAGCAGAGTCAGCCGCCTCGGTTGTGCTTTACCCCGTGCTATAGACCATACACAAGTCTTGAGCGGACAAGCGAACATGCAATCTTCCATTGCAACCACAGGTTCACGCACTGATTGTTTGTGGCTCTACCCAATGAACCTGCTTGTCACACGCTTGACAAGATTGCTGCACATGAAGCTTGTCGTTTTTCTTGTACTCTTCCAGTCCGGACAGCCCATCCTGCTCCAGGGGGTGCTGTGAGGGAGGGGAGCCGAACCGCAAGCTCTCTTTCCCGCAGCTCCGGATCAAAGCCATACGGCCCGTCCCGGGCGACGCAGGCCCCGCACATGGACGTCGGCACGGCGGGCACGGACACGGCAGCCGTCAGCCACAGCAGACTGCGCAGCATAGTGCGCCAGCTCAACGGCTTCAGCCAGCAGGACCTTTTGCTCGACCGCTTCGAACTCCTCGGCCCTCGTCACCGCCGCCAAGGAGGTACGAGTCCTGTCTACTTTACTTTGCTAGGTGCCTGCATGCATAGAATTTTTTTGACTGGTCGGCGTCGTCGTATCACACCTGTTCGCATTCATTGCTTCCGGGACACACACGCGGAGCGAGCACACTGTGTGGTACACCATGCATGATGTAGGCGGCAGTATACAGTCAATATTTTGAACCGTTCTTTCGTGCTGGTATGAACTTTTCCCCGTCGTTGCCTGTTGATTGGGACATGGCAAGCACCCACATACATAAAGGATCTTACGGGATAAATAGCAACAGGCTTTATACTGTTTCTGGGCAGTCCTGTTTCCGAACAGGAGTGGTTCACCAATTCCAATGCTGAACTAGGGATTTAGGCATGTGAGACTCCGCAAAACCACTCAGGACGTAGTATGTGCACGAGTAGTGGCCCACAGGGCTGCGTTGGCGCGGCGAAGCTCACAAACTCAGACCCAAGAACGTTGTTTCTATTACCAAGAGCACCAGTTGCCCACACTGATGCCGTCCATGCCATTTGTCCTAGTAACAACACTCTTACTTAGCCTACCCAGTGTCACAGCTGCATACCCAATGCAGGGCAGGCGGTGGTACAGTTTGCAGTGGACCCGAGGGATGGAAGGGAGTTTGCTGTCAAGTTCTTCTTGCAGGAGACGGCTTTCAGGGCAGAGGCTGATCTCTACGCCACCTACTCCCCCTCCCTTCGCTCCCACCTGTCTGCTGCTCTCCTCCGTGCCCTTTCCCAACAAGGCGCCCGCACTGCTCCCCCTCCACTTTCTGGTGTCCAGCATCCGCCTCTAGAGGAGCATAACAATGATGGGCCTGCTGCTGACCGGGATGAGCTCATGTTTTGCAATTCGCCAACATCCTACCACTGTGCAATGGGCCCGCGTGATGCATCGGAGGTAGACAAGCAAACAGGCGCGAAAACCAGCGGACAGGGAAACGAAGCTGCACTGAACAGCACTGGCAGCGTGACCAGTACACTCACAAAAGACCGAGGAGCAGAGCTAGTTGCCTGGAAGCACCATGATCGATACGTGGTTGCCAGCTCCGGATGGAGCGGCTCCAGTGGATCGAGCACTAAATATCAATCTGCTTCAAGCAACATGCATGCCTATGCCGCTGCCGATGCCGCTGCCGGAGAGATCACATGGCATAGCGAAGACGTGCGGCAGCAGATGCCGGAAGCAGCGGCAAAGTTCCTGCCACAGGTGGAGGCGGTGTGTGATGACGCGGTTGATCCGCGCGGGCGGCCGCTGCCGCCGTGCATCGTGATGGAGAAGGGGGAGTCTCTGCAGGAGTGGAGCAACCGTGCTGAGCCTGATCTCTTCACATCCCTCGCGGTGCGTCCTCACCGCTATGCGTGTTCCTCCAAATCCCAGTGGCATAGCTAACTATACCGTATCCTGTGCTGATTACGCTCCAGGTTTTTGCAAAATGTGTGGCCAGAGAACTTGTACAACATAGCCAGGCACGATTAAAGACCCTGTCATGTGTTTGTGTTCAGCTTTCGCCATTGAAAGGGTGGGCAGATCTACACTACCTTGCCAGAAGCCTCTTTCGGGGCAAGGCGGCTCCGGAGCGAAACGTTGCAGGCTTGCTGCCACCTCGGATTCGGACACAGCCTCTGGAAGTCAAACGCAGCTACTCATGTTTCAGCCTCATCTGAAGCATCCCATTGTGGATCTTGCCATCTTCGCATGAACTACGTTGATGGACGCGGGAAATGTGTGCCACCCACGTTACTCGAGCATCGGAATTTGAACGGAATTTGAAAACAGGCATGGGAACCACCCTCATCGGAATCCGGTCAGCACTGCTCTGATCCAGCACACAGGCCACTGTGGTGATGCCTCAGGAATGCTGCGCTGCAGGTTCTGTCCAATTTCGCCTCCCGGCTGTCCGTCATGCATGAGGCGGGGTACGTGCACCGCGACCTCAAGCCCGCCAACGTCATGTGGCTGCCGCGCGAGAACCGGTGGACCGTCATCGACTTTGGCTGCGCCGCCCGCATCCGCGAGGCCGCACCCCTCAGCTTCACGTTGGCGTACGCCCCGCCGGAAGTGGTCAGAGCACACGAATCGGGCACAGCACAGCTTGAGGCGACACCAGCGCTGGATGCGTGGTCTCTTGGGGTGATGGCGTACGAGCTCCTCACCGGCGCCCCCGCCTTCAAGTTCCTGACCGATGGCCGCGCCAAGGTCCGGACCCTCCTTTTACATGTACATGCCAATCGCTCGCATATCACCGGTGGCTGTTGACAAATACCGCTTGCTTGAACATACCTGGTGTACCTCATCAAGCCAATTTCATATGCCTTTTTGTGTGCATGACACCGCGGAGGCAGGGTGCAGATAACCTCCGCTTACCGGAAGAGGCCTCCCTGTATGAGTGCCCCTGCGTATGTTGGCGTCTATGTACTACTGAGACTATTAGTTGTGACTGCCTCTGGGAACCTGCCCTGCACTGGCATGCACCTTGAGTGCGCATCTTTTGTAACTAGACCTTGAGTGTGGCGCACGTATGGCACCACGTCTTGACAGTCAACGGATCTCGCGCCGTTGCAGGTGGTCGCACGCCTGAAAGGGGAGCTGCCTCTGCCATGGGAGGAGCTGACCCCTCTGGTGCTGCGCCAGCTCGGTGTCTTCAAAGGGCCAGTCCTGCAGCTGCTGCAGCGCAACCCCTCACACCGGATCTCCATGGAGCGCTTCCATGCCCTCTGCGGAAAGGTCTTCTCGGGCCAGTCAGCCGATGCTGCTGCTGCAAGCGCAGAGCACCACGACCACATGTAGGAATGCCCCCTACACGTCCACGTCTACAATGCCTCCTGGGCACTTCCGTGCTCAGGCTGAGCCTTTCCTTCCCAATTAACCAATAATTATTACTTCTTTAGCTGCTCTGGCAGCACCGCCGTTGGCACCGGCCGTAGCTGGGCTTTTCAGATTGGTTCTCTGTGTCGGACCTCACACATACGGGCCTCCTGTTACTGCGCAGCGCTTTTGGCGCAGTGGGACGCTGTGGCTGGTTTGCAGTAGGCAGGTTAGTCACAGCCTCGCCGTGTGTTGGTGGCCGGAATAGTGTATCTCGTCTGTAATACTGTCTCAATAACGTTAGAAGTCCATTTATTGAACTTCATCGTCGGACCCAGGCGGAGACCAATGATAGATTCTTGGGTGACTTGTGCTGCACTTCTAGCAAGCACAGTTGGTTTACCTCTGACTGCATAACTAGTAGCAGTTCTGCCACAGCCCGCAGGTAACTTTCTCAGAATGCTTTCCAACTGAGACCTTCGAACACTGTGCTTGAAAGTGCGGTCCTGCAACCGGAAAACCATCAGTGTGCCTTTATGCATGGGTCACATGTGACATTTACCAGGTTACTACGTTCAACTGTGTTGAATTCCCTGTAAAATGTAAATGTGACACTGACTCGCCATATCATATAAGGACCTTGACATCTCCGGATAACCGGGACCACGGGCCAAGGGAGTAAACCACCTGGAAACCCCCCTCAGACAACCGCACGCAACTCACAGGGCCTCCTCCTGTGCTAAGCGAGGTGGTCACGCGCGATTGTGTTCGAAACCCAGGGGGGCACGCGGAATCGAACCCAAGACCTTCCGAAGAAGGGGTCAGCTTTTATATCGTCCTCCGACCACTGGACCCTGCGTGCTTCATAGCTATAGCTCCCCACACACAGACATACTGGTGCTTCAAGTCCCCTGTATACATATATATATAACCATGCGTATGGTTATTGAGGCAGTGGGGAAGGCAGTGGGGAGGTAGGCGCCCCTGGCATGAAGTCAGGTGAAGCTGCTACAATAGCGCATGCACATGCTTGCTTGGACACACTGAAACAAGCACTTGAATCCTGCACATGGTGCTACCTATCAGCATGAACATGTGTTTAAGGCCAACATGAGTCGTAGGGGAAGTTTTTCGACAAGGAGTCTGCGGGTCTCAATTTCACAGGGACATTGTCTAATCGCGGTGTTTGCGATCTTTGATTAGAGATGTGACCTGTCTTGATTACAGCTGTCACCATTATTGATTACAGTTGTGACCAGTCTTGATTACAGCTGTGACAATTCTTGATTATCGCTGTGACCGTTCTTGATTACAGCTGTGACCATTCTTGATTATAGCTGTGACCATTCTTGATTACATGTGTGATTACATGTGTGATTACAGTTGTGTTCTGCAGTTGTGACCAGGTTTGATTACAGATGTGGCCAGTCTTGATTCCAGTTGTGACCAGTCTTGATTACAGGTGTGACCATTATTGATTACAGTTGTGACAAGTCTTGATTACAGCTGTGACCATTCTTGATTACAGCTGTGACCATTCTTGATTACAGCTGTGACCATTCTTGATTACAGCTGTGACCATTCTTGATTACAGTTGTGACCAGCCTTGATTACAGATGTGGCCAGTCTTGATTCCAGCTGTGACCCGTCTTGGTTACAGTTGTGACCAGTCTTGATTACAGTTGTGATCAGTCTTGATCACAGTTGTGACCAGTCTTCATCACAGTTGTGACCAGTCTTCATCACAAATCGATAGACATCCACCGTATAGATGATCTATGTTGATGTACGTAAATCGATGGACATGCACCATCCCTGCGCAGGTGTATGTCAGCAAGCTCGGCAGTGTATCTAACTCAGGTAGTTGAAGTACCTGCACTCGCTCATGTGAGGTGCATGTCTGTCAGACAGTACTACTGTGTCTGGGTGATACAGGATCGTGTTTCTACCTCGTCTCCTGATACTGTTGGTGGCCTTACTCCGCAGACCCTGTAGAAACATTGACTATTCACCCACCTCACAGGTACTGAAACCTCGTCATATCAATGCAGACTATGGTATACCTATCACTGTGTAGACTGGCCGGCAGCAGCCACCACCTATGCCCTAGGCTTGACACCGTATCTCCATTCAATGTTCGATCTAAACAGCTAGCTGGTAGACCGCGGCTTACAGCACCTCAGGCTTGTGAGATCCTGTAAGCCTCTTGGATGCAAACCGCTCCCACTGCTGCTGCCTAACTCTCGAGGGGGAAGTTGCCTACGCAGCACGCCAATGCAATGCATGCCACGTCCGGGCGAAGGCTCTTCTCGGGGACGCAGCCCCCGCAGCACGTGAACCCGGGGCAGCACTGCCCTTCCGCACAGCACTGGTCATCACCCGGTGGAAACGGCGGGGACGGTGGCGTTGGCGGCTCCGGCTCGATGTCGCAGCAACCCCCGGGCACCAGCGGGCCGCAGAGAATAGGCTCATTGTCGTCAATGCACCGGTCGAAGCAGCACCGTTTGCCCTTCGGGCAACAATCGAGCGGCAGCGGCGGCGGCGGCGGTGGTGGCGGTGGGGGAGGGGGGGGTGGGACGGCGCAGCATGCATCGGGCCCAGCAGGTCCGCAGAGTGCGGGGCTGTCGGCGTTGATACACTTTCCGTTGCAGCAGCGGTCTCCTTTCGGGCAGCACTTTTCGGTGGGTGGTGGGGTTGGTACTTCGCAGCAGGTGCTCTCCGCGGGGCAGTCTGTGAACTGTGCTTCCTTCTGGGTGATGCAGTTGGCTCCACAGCAGATCGGGGCGGCGGCGGAGCAGCACTCGTTTGGCTCGATACCGCAGCAGCCGTCAATGCTTGCCGCACAGAACACTACCGGCTTGAGGGCGTCGTCAAGGCATCCGGCGCCGCAGCAGAACTGGCCCTTGGGACAGCAGTCTATGCTCGGAACTGCAATATTCCGCATATGCGTTTGACACAATTATATTTAGCGTGTTTAGATTTAGCGTGTTAGGAAACAGGGGGAAACATGCATTGCTGTATGTGGCTGGACATTTGGTTGTGCGACCTGTACAGTCTTGAGTCACTAGTACTGGCGGTAAGTGTATCATGTGTCGAGGGAGGATGCGGTGCTGTTCCTCTCCCATGGCCGTATAGGGAATCAAACGCTGAGTGTCGTACGACACGTGGGTGTCACCAGCGCACTTGCAGCTGGTTGCGCATACATGCTTCGCAGGAGCGGACGCTACCTGGTTTCCGAATTCCCGCGACGAGGGGCGCGAGCGTGACAAGCACCACCACGGCGACATCGAAAGCCGACCGGCTACGCATTTTCTCGATTCTCCGTGTCTAGGAGCCTTGTCTCGGTTGTTGCCCTGAATGCGATTGCACGTCTTTGGACCTGGGCGAAGGATCACGGGCTGGGCTTACGCATGTACATGTGTTTAGGTTCCAACGGCCACGTGCACTTTGCTGCAGGCACCGAGTGATAGAACTGCAACTGCCAACGCACTCACAGCGTGGTGTATTGTCGTCGCGACGAGGCAACGGAGAGCATTGATCAAGCATATGTAGATGATCATGCGCACGTTCAGCTGGAGATCGCGAGCTCTATGAGCCTTGCCGAAATAACAGCTGTTCACACCGAGTCGCAGCTGTCAAAATCGCCTTCGACGATACTTTAGATTCCCTTCTAAACTTCTTGCAGTCTGCAATATATAATCGCAGCAGGCCTGACCGGGACGAGCTCAAAAGAGGCAGCCTCGAGCTCCAAACGTTCTGCAGCTGGTTCCCCTCTCAAGCGTAAGGTGGTCCTGCCAACCGGCAGATATTGCACGCATGCATACAGAGAAGCTGGCATACTTACGAATTCATGTGTTGTATCCTGGCAAAGAGTATGTATATACAAATGTCGCAGCATCATTAGTCATGAGCGTGTTACGTTGCATCCGATCACTATACCACTCGCTCGGCATCGCATGAGCGTGCTGAAACTATTGAATTAGATTACTCCAGTGGCGTGTTTATGATTGCGCAGCCCTTTGGCGGTTAGCAAGCAACGTCAGGTACATCGCGGTTCCTGGGGCCCGGGGTGACCTTCCACATGCATATGAGTGGGCGCAAGACAACGCTCTCAGGTAATGCACTCCTGGCCACAGTGCTGGAGCGTTGATGGTTGCCCTGGATAGACCTATGATTTGCTTGCAGGCCGTTGTATAGCACAACTTAGAGGTTGCAGGTGCCATCCTGGCATGCCCAATGCACGAGCTCCGCATCCCCGGCTTCAAGATGCTACTATTCTGTAGTAGTAGCACCATAGTATGCAGCATCACACAGGTGCAGATCAGGCCCCCTGCCTGCAGCTGTGGGATCCACTGGTATCCTGAGGACCTGGCATCTTGGCTATGCGCTGTTGCTGCGCCTCCTCAACTGTTCCTTTGTCCACTGATGCACTGAAGAGAAGATGCCAGAGATGAAATGCCGAGATGCATTTCAAGAGTAGGATCGTGATCTCCCGGGAGCTGGGCAGGCACTGCGATGCCGGACTGGACACGCTTTTTTTTTTTCCTCCATTTTTTTTTTGGTGCGCCTGTCTTGGGTCTTGATTTGATGGGGCTGTGCTACCAGTAGTGTCACTGTAGCACTGGCATGCATGCTGTGCGAGTGCCTCGCAGTTGCAGATTCTATGAGTGAGTGAAGGTGGCTGGCGCTGCGCAGACGCAGCGTCTGCGCAGCTGTTGCGTAATCCCATGAACTGGTCCACTAAGTGGCTTAGCCCGTGTACTCTTGTATACAAGTTATACAAGAGTACAACTACCGCACCGAAGACGAGTGTCTGTAGGCTCAGCATCCTGGACATAGGTGTCCCTCCAAAGCACAGATCAATTGAAGCTGGATCAGCTGCAACCAGGTTTCATGTGATGTGCTGTATTGCGTGATTATCATGCACGCACTTTCAACATCCTTGAGATGACAAGGTGAAAAGGGGGGGTCACGGCCGAGTGGCTATTGCCACCTTGCGCGGTGCATGCATACACTGTTGCCAATCTGTTGATGTTGCTGCAGCTGCACAGTAGAAAGCGTCCGCGTGAGAGGCCAAGCATACGCTAGGCTACCGTGTACACTCAGTACTCTACATGCGCACAACCTGAGCTGCCTCAGAGGGGTAGTTACCTCAGAGGGGTAAGGCCTGCAGAAGATGTGCACGAGAGTTTACTATTCAATGTCACTGCGGATGCGGTCACTATATAGCTATAGTACGAAGACTTTTGGGCTTTCAGCTGAAGGTTCCGGGCAGGAAGACCGTCTCGGCCATACACATGCATATATGTTACATGTTTCCGGCACCACCGCTAAGTGACTGTACACGATCTGTGATGCGAGGGTGCGCAGTTGCGGTAACGGTGTGTCCGATCGAGCACCTAGGTGTGTGTACCCCCGCTGCGAAACATCTCTCTAGAGCTGCTTGCAGTCCCTGATGGCACAGGGCCTGTAATAGTAGCTGGTTCTGAAGCTTGAGACCGAGGACATCTGATCTCAGTGCACGGTGGTCTAGAAAGCTTCAACTTGTACAAGACATGTTGTTGTGAAATGCAATGTGTTCCACAGAAACATAGACAGAGCACCATACATGCAGCCTTGATACTCCTACTTCACTGTGTGAACTATGCAGTATCAAGCATCACTCCAAGAAAACCTGACATATCTTGCCCATGGGTCCACATGGCAAGCCTAACCTCATTCCAATATAGCCTCACCTTACATCCTTC
>JAUMHO010000435.1:0-74022 GCA_032360965.1 Ulva armoricana
ACCACGATCGGTGAAGCCGTACCGGATGCCGTGAGCCCACCCGGTGAAGAGGTCACCGTGTAGGAAGTCACAGTGGACCCGCCATTATTTGCGGGAGCAGTGAACGCCACGGACGCCTGCGCGTTGCCGCGCGTCGCAACGACGGATGTCGGTGCATCGGGCGTCGTAGCGGGCGTGACGGCGGTGGAGGGGGAGGAAGCGGCGCTGGTACCGACCGCATTGGTGGCGGTGACGGTGAAGGTGTACGCCGTACCGTTGGTAAGCCCCGTCACCACGATCGGTGAAGCCGTACCGGATGCCGTGAGCCCACCCGGTGAAGAGGTCACCGTGTAGGAAGTCACAGTGGATCCGCCATTACTCGCGGGGGTGGTGAAGGCCACGGATGCCTGTGCGTTGCCGCGCGTCGCAACGACGGATGTCGGTGCATCGGGCGTCGTGGCGGGGGTGGCTGCGACAGAGGCGGTGGACGCGACACTGGTGCCGACCGCGTTGGTCGCGGTAACCGTGAAGGTATAAGCCGTACCGTTGGTCAATCCTGTCACGACGATCGGTGAAGCGGTGCCGGAAGCGGTGAGTCCCCCGGGGGCTGAGGTCACGGTGTAGGAGGTGACAGCGGCACCTCCGTTGTTGGCGGGTGCTGTGAAAGCGACGGACGCCTGCGAGTTGCCACGCGTGGCGACGACCGATGTCGGCGCATCGGGAACCGTCGTCAGGGTGACAGGCCCATAGGAGGTCGCCATGGGGCTGGCCCCGACCGAGTTGGTCGCCACCACCGTGAAGCTATAGCTGCTGCCATTGGTCAAGCCGATGATGCTGCAAGACGATTGCGAAATATCGGTCTCGCAATACTTGCCGTTGTCCGAAACCACCATCGCCCGATAGGTCAGGGTCGAAGTTCCGCCGCTTGAACCCGCCGTCCAGGTGACGGTGGCGGAGCCGCTGCCCGGAGTCACTCCGGTGATGGTGGGCGCGGTCGGAAGGCCGGGGTTCACGGTGATCGTCACCGTCTGCGTATCGGCACCGATCGCATTGGCGGCGATCACCTTGTAGGCTGTCGCCGCAGCCACGAGAGTGGGCGTACCACTGATGACGCCGGTTGAGGTATTGAAGCTCAAACCCGTGTTCGCATTCAGGTTCGGTGAAATCGACCACGAGGTTGCCGCTGCCCCCGAGGCGGTCGGGTTCACGTTGGTAATAGGCGTGTTATACGCATAGGTTAGGGAAGAAGGGTAGGCGAAGGTCGGAACAAGGAGCGGCGCGGAGAGAATCGCGTTCGTGGTAAAGCCCGTGATCATGGCCTTGTCTCGCGAAATAGCGATGTTTCCCGCCCCGCCGGTCGCTCCGGTACCCACGGGGACGAACCCGAGAGGGTAGGCTGTCCAACTGGAGGTCGTGGGGAGATCGGGCGACACCAGCATGCTGTCGGAGTTGCCCACCAGCATCACGTTGGACCCGTTCCAGGCTAGGCCGCGCAGACTGATGGTGGAAGCCAAAGGCGTCGTTGCCCGCGAGGTCCAGGTGCTGCCGGTGTCGTCCGATGTCATCAGCACTCCGACCGATGCGCCCCCGCCCGCCATGTACAGACGTGCGCCGGTCCAAATGACGTTGTTTATTTGCTGGGTCGTGCCCGAAGTGGAAGATCGGTTGATCCAGGTGATCCCGTCCGGTGAAGTCGTCACCGTTCCATTGTCGCCCACGGCGACGAAGCGCGTGCCCGTCCAGACGATTCCGCGCAGGACGCGCGCGGTGCTCACGTTAGAGGTGCGTACCGTCCAGGTTGTCCCGTTGGGAGAGGTGACGATGGTTCCCTGCGCGCCCGTGGCAACATAGAGGGTGTCCGTGGAGCCTGGCGGCAAACCCCGCGTGATTGCCAGGAGCGAGTTCGTTGTCCCCGAAGTCCGCGATGTCCAGGGGCCGGCGGCGGTCGGAGAGGTGTAAATGTTGCCACCCGATCCGACGGCGATGTAGAAAGAGCCCGACCAATAGATCGCATTCATGGTGACGGAGGCAGAGATGCCCGTGCTTGCGGCGCTACGGGTCGTCCAGCTCGCACCGTCGGGGGAGGTCAGAAGGTTTCCGCCGCTGGTGCCGACGATGAATTCGTTGTTTCCCCAGATCGGACGCGTCGGAGTCGTGGTGGTTCCCGAATACAGGCTGGTCCACGTGATGCCGTCCGTGGAAGTGGCCAAGGCGCCGCTGGTTCCCACGGCCATGAAGCGCGTTCCCGTCCATGTCACGCTGTTAAAGCTATTGGGGGACGGCACTGTCCGGACAATCCAGCTGGCCCCCGCCGTATCGGTGGAACTTACCAGCGTTCCGTTGTTGGTGGCCAGAACGTGAGTGGTCCCGGAGGTGGCGGAAGAGGACCAGGTTGAGAAGGCGGATGCCGTGACCGAGTGTTGGGTCCAGTTTGTTCCATCGGGAGAGGTATAGAGATTGCCGTCGGTGCTAAAGGTGCTACCCGCGATCACCAGTGTCGATGTCGAGGTTACAGATTGAAGGGAGGGGTTTGAAGGGATGTTGCCCCGGGCCCAGGTCACTCCATCGGGAGAAGTCACCACGGTTCCCAGATTACCCACCGCCACGAATTGGGTTCCTGTCCAGGTGATGCCGGTAAGCTGTGCGAAACCCGCGCCGCTTTGAATCCAGTTGATGCCATCGATGGAAGTATGGATTTGCCCGGTCGAGGTGATGGCGACGTACCGGCTTGGCGAGGCGGCGACGCCTGTAAAAGTACCTGAGGCGCCGGCGGTGCGCGGTGTCCAAACGAGTCCATCGGTGGACGTGGTGATTTTGGCGTCGGCCCCAACGGCCACAAAGAGCCCTCCCGCGTGGATCACGCCGACCAACAAACTGCTGACCCCGGTGGACTGGACGCTCCAGTTGACTCCGTCAGTCGAACGGTATGCATACCCGCCGTTCCCGACCATGACGTAAACGGTGCCTGAGTAGGCGAGGCTCCTGATGGTATTGCCCTGTGGCAGTGGGTTGCGCCATGTCCAGGGAGACTGGGCGAGAGACTCGCTGAGGCCTGCGATCAGCAAGGTGAGGGTGAAAATGAGCGCGCGACGCTTATTCATGAATCGGTCCTCAGGATGCATGAGGCGCACCGCGAGAAGTTTTTCACGAAGCGACCCTCAAAGGCTTTTTTAAAAAGACCTAGGAGCGCATGGATTCGCAATTGATTTTTGGCATGCGGATGCGCCGTCACCGAACCGCGAATTTTTTTGACGTTGTGACAGGATCAGAATGTCAATAAATGTTTATCGTTACAATATTATCATTAATGTCCGCAGGGCTGATTTTAAAAGGGCTCGGGGATGGGGCGCTCGTCATTTTGTTTGGGATATCACCGTTGTGCCATTTTTGACACATGGATTTACGACGTAAAATGCGACGAAGCGTGTCTAATTGACAGAATATTGGGAAGCTAATCCGGGATACGAGAGGGGAAATTTCGCGCGGTTCTCGGGGTGGGCGAGCTCGCGGTGATTCGAAGACTCCTGAAACAGTCCCCCGATTTTTTTGAATCCGTAACGTGGCTAAGGCGTCGGCACGAGCTTTCGATAGCCGGAATCGCGTTCAACGGGATCCCGTCCCTTCGACCGAATCGCATCCTCCAGCACCTTCACTGATGCGGTCGGGTGGGCAGGGCCCCCGGCCATCGAGTAGATGCGGGTGCTGTCGTCCACCGTCCCGTCGAGGTCGTCCACGCCGTAATCGAGCGCTTCCGTCGCGAGGTCGAGCCCTAACATCGCCCAATACGCTTTGAGGTGGGGAATATTGTCGAGAAACAGCCGCGCCACCGCGTAGTTGCGCAAGTCCTCCTCGGGCGTCACCTCGGGCAAATGACTCAGGGCATTGGCGTCGTTGCGATAGCGGAGAGGGATGAAGGACTTGAACCCGCCGGTGCGGTCTTGCAGATCGCGGAGGCGGAGCATGTGGTCGATGCGATGCGCGTAGGTTTCCACGTGGCCGTAGAGCATGGTCGCGTTGGAAAAGAGCCCGGCGGCGTGCACCATCTCGTGCACCTCGAGCCAGGTGTGGGCCGGCGCCTTGCCACCCGCGATTTTGCGACGCACTTCGGGGTCGAAGATTTCCGCGCCGCCGCCGGGAATGGAATCAAGACCCGCGGTTTTCAGGCGCGCCAGCGCCTCGGGAACGGTGACACCGCTTTTCTTCGCGAAGTAGGCGATCTCAACGGCTGTAAACGCCTTCACGTGGACTTCCGGGCGGCGCTCCTTGATGAAGCGGCACAGGGCCTCGCCGTACTCGACGCCACGGTCGGGATGCACGCCGCCGGTGATGTGGATTTCGGTGAGGGAGCTCTCGGGATACTGCGCGAGCTTGGCCTCGAGATCTTCGAAGGTGTAAGCCCATGCGCCGCTGCCTTCGACCCCCTCGGCCTTGGGAGGCCGGTAGAAGGCGCAGAACTTGCAGGCGTAAATGCAGATGTTGGTGGGCTCGAAGTGGATGTTGCGGTTGAAGTACGCATCGCGACCGTGACGTGCTTTGCGAGCGGCATCGGCACGAGCGCGCAACCACTCCGTCGGGGCCTCGCTGTAGAGGAACAGGCCCTCTTCAGGCGTGAGGCGCTCGCCGCGCGCGAGTTTGCCGTCCAAATTTTTCAGGGAGACGGGCGTCGCGGAAGGCGCGGAATTCGGATTAATCGGTGAAACGGGCATGAAAGGGCAATTTTACCAATTCGCACGGAGTTGCTACCCATTAACCCCGCAAACAACACCGCAAGCGCATATTTCGCGCTTTTCGTGGCGGACGCGCCCGAGGCACGTATCTTGCAAAGCCTTGGCTGCGCAGAAGTCCCGCGCTGAAACCCCGAACATAGCCGCAACCGCAAGGAGTCCCCGTGTCCAACGCCACCGTCGATGATCTCACCATGAACTTTCAGGACGAGGAAGGCACCTTGCTCGTCAAGGAACTCGACAAGGAAATCCTCACCAAGGGCGGATGGGCAACGGTGATTTTCCGGTATCAGGATCTGGACAAGGCCTCCGGCTCATTCAAGGCTCCCAAGTACGCCATCCGCCGCTTCCAGAAGAGCGGGGGCGAGTACAAGCTCAAGAGCAAGTTCGTGGTCTCGTCGGCCGCGCAAGCCCTCAAGCTCTCCGAAATTTTGACCCGCTGGGGCAAGGCCGACGCGGGAAGCGAGGGCGGGGGAGACGAGGACTAGTCGGTCCGCCCTATGCCGACCTCCCGCATTTCGCTGCTGTTCGAACCCGGGCAGACCGTGCCCCGCTCCCGGGAGCTCGCCGCCTTGGCAGGCCGGGTGGCGCGCGGTGAAGGACTCAAGGGTGGGGTGGACATCGTCTTCTGCGCCGACCAAAAGGTCCGGGCCCTGAACAAGCGCTACCGCAAGCTCGACAAGGTGACCGACGTCCTTTCCTTTGGGTGGGATGAGGAGGATTTCGCCGGGGAAATCTACGTGGCCAACCCTCAGGCAAAACGTCAGGCTCCACGGTTCAACAACAATTACTTCAATGAGTTGCGGAGATTGGTCGTTCATGGCATGTTACACCTGTGCGGCCACGATCACATGAAAACCGTTGAGCGCCGTGTCATGCGCCAGAAAGAGGACTTTTACCTCGGAAATCCTGCGGTAACCTCTCCGAAATCCCCGCCGACATCACCTGTAAGGTCGGCGAAGAACGCCCCTAAAACCGGGAAAACCACAGCGAGACCCCCCAAAAAATCCCCTAAAAAGGTCATTCGCAAGGCCGCGCGCCCCGCCGTTTCCCGGTGAAACGCGTCCCGCGTGATCCCTGCCCCCGAACGGCGTGACTATATTGGATTTAGCCCCTATGGACCCAGACCCTAGTCTTTGCCTCGCGGAAGGAGAGCGTGCCGTTTCCTCGCGGAAACCCTGACGCCCTCCCGGTGGCTACCACGCTTGTTTTCTTCCTCCTGTTCCTCGCGTTGGGCGTCGTCCTCAACGGGATCCGCATTGCGTTGGGTTTTTACCAAAAACAGGACCTCACTTTGGCGGCCTCCGCCAAGAGCCCCGATTACGAGGATTGGCTGGACGCGGCGCAGGAACTGTGGGCCCGGCCCGGCTTTTTTGAGGCCCTGAGTCTGGGGCGCTTCGTCGCCGACTGCGGGGCCCTCTTCGCCGGGGCGGTGCTGCTCGTCCATATTCCCGGCTTCGGCTGGGTCTTCGCTTTTCTGCTCTGCGCCGTGCTCACCTATATCGTGACCCACTGGGGCACGGCGCTTCTGGCCAAGGCCTACGCGCCCTCGCTCGGCGGCCCGGTGATCCGCGCCTACCGGGTGTATTCCTGGCTCCTCATGGGCCGGGTGGGCCGGTGGATTTACGACCTGAACGAGTCGTTGCTGCGGCGCATGGGCCACGCCTCGCGCCTGGCCTTCCTCGGCAAGGAGGACAACGGGCACCCCGATCAGGAAGGTGAGAACCCAGATCGCACAGGGCTACAGGAGGAGGAGAAGGAGATGATCCGCTCCATCTTCGACTTGCGCGAGACCCAGGCCAAAGAAGTGATGACCCCGCGCGTGGACATGGTGGCTCTGGAAATCGGGGCGGGCTACGGCGAGGTGATGGAGGTGGCGACGCGCGAGAAGTTCAGCCGCATCCCGGTGTACGAGGAGACCATCGACAACGTGAAGGGCGTGTTTCACGTGACGAGCCTGCTCGGCCTGTCGCAGGACGCCCGCGCGGGGTTCCGCCTCTCCGACCATCTCCGCGAAATCTTTTTCGTGCCGCGCACCAAGAAAATCGGCGAATTGCTCCGCGAGTTCCGCCGCAAGCAGGTGCACATGGCCGTGGTGGTGGACGAATATGGCGGCGTGTCGGGCCTGGTGACGCTCGAGGATGTGCTGGAGGAGATCGTGGGCGAGATCCACGACGAGGACGAGGTGAAAGTCTCGCCCATCCGCCCTGAGGGCAAGGATGCGTGGCTCATCGATCCGGTGGTGGCGCTGTCCGACCTCAAGGAAGAGCTGGGCATCGACCTGCGCCCCGAGGACGAAGAGATCCAGATCGACACCGTGGGCGGGTTCATTCTGCATGTGCACGGTCGCGTGCCCGCCAAGGGCGACGTGATTCGCCATGAGAACCTCGCGTTCGAGATCCTGGAAATGGACGGCAACAAGATCGAGCGGGTGAGGATGCGCAAGGGATAGCCATGATCGTCCTCGTCGCACCCCTCGACTGGGGGCTCGGCCACGCCACCCGCTGCATCCCGCTGATTCGGGCGCTGCAGCGCGCCGGGCATACGGTCGTGGCCTGCGCGGGCGGGGCGGGGGCAAGACTGCTCCGCACGGAATTCCCCGGACTTGTCGTCGAAGAAATCCACGGCCACGCCATGCGCTACACGAGGCGGCGCGCTTTGCTGCTCCCGTGGCTCCTGCTCCAGCTTCCGTTCTATCTGCGTTCCTCGCGGCGCGACGGCACCGAGGCGGCGCGATTGGCGCGCAAACACGGTGCGGGCCTCATCATTGCGGACGGGCGCCATGGCTTCCGCTGCGATGGCGTTCCGTGCGTGTTCGTCACCCACCAGCTTGAACTGATTCCGCCGGGACCCGCCTGGCTGCGCCCGCTGCTGGCGCCCGTGCTGGGCGCGCTGGGCCGTCGCGCCGCAGGGCGCTTTGCCGAGGTGTGGGTGCCCGATTTTCCCGGCCCGCGCAACCTCTCCGGCGTCCTCGGTCATCCGCGCGGAGGCACTCCGCGCGTCGAGTATATCCGTCCGCTTTGCCGCTTTCGTCCCGAAGCGCTGCCATGGGACCGGCCCCTGACGGAGTCGGCTGCGCCGGGTGTGGACCTCCTCGCGCTGGTCAGCGGCCCGGAACCCCAACGCACCCTTTTCGAAAATGCGCTCCGCCTCGCGCTGGAAAAGCTTCCCGGCACGCGTGTGCTCGTGCGCGGCGTTCCCGGTCCAAACCTCTCCGCCGCGCCGTCTCTTCGGTCCGGGGAGCTCAACGTCTTCGACCACCTTCCCGGAGAGGCCTTGCAGGCATTGATGGCGGGGGCCGCGGGCATCGTGTGCCGCTCGGGGTACACCACGGTGATGGAACTTGCGGGCTTGGGCAAGCGCGGGGTGCTGATGGTGCCCACGCCCGGGCAACCGGAGCAGGAAGCCTTGGCCGCGCACGCGGCGGAATCCGGCTATGCGGTTTGGCAGGATCAGGACGCCCTGGATGTGGCGGGGGGGCTCCGTGCGGCCTCGGCGTTGCCGGGGTTCGCGGTGTTGTTCGACGCGGTGGACGCGGACGCGAATCCGTTCGATTTGGCCGCGTGGGTGGGGGAGCATCCGCTTCTGAACGCAATTCGGAAATCTGAAATATGAAATCGGAAAACCGGACACCCCCTGAAACCTGAGGCCCTCTCATGGAGGTTTGGAGAGACGGAATTGCCGTTTTTTTCCGATTTCATATTTCAGATTTCATATTTCCGATTTCTGCGTATTTCCCACGAATTCTCCCTCCCCAACCCGTCCCTGCGTACTTAACTTGTGGAAATACCGAGATTTGGAGCGAATCGTGAACAAGGAAAACGCCCAGAAGGCACGCGCGGTCATCGCGGAAGTCATCGGCTTCGAGTCCGACGAGATTCAGGACGCCGATCGCTTCACCGTGGACTACAACATCGGCTACGGCGAGCGCAAGGCGCTGCTTGAGCGCCTGAACGCCGAATTCGGCAAAGATGTCGAGTTCGGGGCGTTCTGTTCCCTGGAAACCGTCGGCGCGGTGGTCGGCGCCTACGCCGCCTGATTTTTCCGGCATCCCTCGGGACTCGGCGGATTTTTCGTGACAGCGCTTCGGCCCGACTCCTGGGACCGCGAGCGGCATCTCAACTTCAAGCGCTGGGAGCGCGGCGCGCATCGCGCCTCCCTGAAGGCCCGTGCCGGCGACGAGGCGGCTCCGCCGCTGCCCTGCCCATGGCGCGCGGGCGCCGCTCCCTCCGGGCCGGTGACACTGCGCCCCGCGCATCTGCTCGCGCTTTTCGCCGGTGATCTCGCGGTGGTGCGCTTCGCCTCCGTTCCCGACGGCGTGCGGCTGTTGCGCGGAGGCTTTCCGTGGGACGAGTGGGCGCCGCGTCTGCTGAACGCCTATTTGCATGCGGCGCCGGTGCCCGCGCCGTTCCGGCCGCGCAAGCGCCTCCCCGCCGACTGGATCGAAAAGGCGCTTGAGTGGAATCCGGAGGCGCAGCGCGCCTTCTTCGAAAAGCTGCGCGAGGGCGGGCTGCTCCCGCCGCTGCGCCCCGTCACCGCCGAGGCCGTGGCGCCGTGGATGGCGTGGGATGAGGCGCGGGCGCGGTTTCTCGACTTCGGGGTCTGACCCGGGTATGGGCGACCCGCGGGTCGCCCTTGCCGAAACCGCGCCCGCGCCTAGTCGTACGCCACGGCCGCGATGCGGTATTCCATCGCGCCGCGCGGGGTGTCGACGCGGATGACGCCTTTGGGCGCATGCCCCAGCAGCGCGGCGCCCAGCGGCCCGTTGCGCGAGATCTTGCCGGCGGCGGGATCGATCTCGTCGTCGCCGACGAGGTGGACCGTGAGCGTGCCGCCGCCTTTCTTTTCCAGCGTGACCCGCGCGCCCACGTAGATCCGGTCGTCGCGGCGGGGGCCGCTCACCACGGTGGAGCGGCTGATGCGCACATCGAGCTCGCGCAGTCGACGGTCGATTTCACGCAGCTTCTTGCGACCGTAGATGTACTCCGCGTTCTCGGAACGGTCGCCTTGCGCGGCGGCGGCGGCGATTTCCTCGAGCAGCTTCGGCCGCACCTCGCGGTACAGATGCTCCCACTCGACGCGGAGCTTCTCGAAACCTTCGGGACTGATGGGGCTGGACGGCGGCTGGGTCATCGATTCCCTGCGGGTTCGGGTACAGGGTTCGGGTTCGGGAGGGGAAGTACCCGCGCTGTCGCAGAAGGCTAACGGCTAAGGGCTACTGGCTAAAAGCTTAAAAATGGTGCCGCCTCCCAGAATTGAACTGGGGACACGTGGATTTTCAGTCCACTGCTCTACCAACTGAGCTAAAGCGGCAAGGTCGGTAAATTTATTCGACCGGGGAGAGGATTTCAAGGAAGTTCTCCCCGATATTCCCGCTTATTCCGTGTTGTTCGCCGAAAACGGGTTTCTTCCTTCAGCTACCTTTTCCCGCCATGTCCCGCGCCGTTCAGACCATGTTCGACGAGATTTCGGCCCGCTACGACCGTCTGAACCACGTTCTCAGCGCGGGACGGGATTTGGCCTGGAGAAAGCGCGCGGTGCGGCTGCTTCCGCCGCTTGGGAGTCAAGCGCGGGTGCTCGATTTGTGCGGGGGCACAGGGGATTTCACCGCCGCTTTCCGAAAGTATGGGCGCGGAAAAGAGAGTCGCGCGGGCTCGGACGCCCGCTGCGTGATCGGTGATTTTTCCATCCCCATGTTGGCCCTCTCCGCGCCCAAAAAACTCGCGGCGCCGCCGGTGGCGCTGGACGCGCTTCGCATGCCGCTCAAACCCGGAACCTTCGATGCGGTTTTATGCGGCTTCGGCATGCGCAACCTCGACGACACGGTTGCAGGCATCCGTACGGTGCGGGAGCTCCTGAAGCCCGGGGGCACCTTCGTCACCCTCGAGTTTTTCCGTCCCGACGCGCCCTTCGCACGGTTTTTCTACGGCGGGCTGGCCCCGCTTTTCATACCCTTCACCGGGCGGGCCCTCGGATCCCGCCGCACGGCCTACGAGTACCTCGTCCGCTCGGTGCAAAACTTCCGCACGGCGGGGGAGTACGCGGCGCTGTGCCGCGCGGCGGGATTCGCGGAGGCACATGTGCACGCCCTCGATTTCGGCATCGCGCACGCCGTGGTCGCCACCGTCTGA
This sequence comes from Ulva armoricana, assembly GCA_032360965.1. Taxonomy (NCBI): domain Eukaryota; kingdom Viridiplantae; phylum Chlorophyta; class Ulvophyceae; order Ulvales; family Ulvaceae; genus Ulva; species Ulva armoricana. The sequence goes on from JAUMHO010000435.1 coordinate 10,835, forward strand.
GCCCTCTCGGCCCGAAGATGGTCTGAAGACGGCCTGAAGAGGAAGGATTGAGCATGGAACCGTACATCCTCGGCATCACCGGAGCCTCGGGCGCCATCTACGCCCATCGCTTGCTCCGCCATCTCCACGATCTCGGCGCGGTCGTGCACGTGGTTTGCACCGAGCATGGCCGTCAGGTGCTGGCCTTCGAGGGGCACAAGGCCCTGCTCGACGAGGCCGACACGGTGTACCGCAACGACGACCTCTTCGCGCCCATCGCCAGCGGCAGCTTTCGCCATCGCGGCATGATCATCGCGCCGTGCAGCATGGCCACGCTCGGGAAAATCGCGCACGGTATCGGCGATTCGCTTCTAGCCCGCGCGGCGGACGCTTCGCTCAAGGAACGCCGCCGCCTCATCGTGCTCCCGCGTGAGACGCCCATGCACGCGGTCCACTTCCGCAACCAGGCGACGCTCTCCGAACTCGGGGCGGTGGTGCTGCCCCCGAACCCGGCGTTCTACCTCAAGCCGGAAACCATCGAGGATCTGGTGGATACCGTCCTCGCCCGCGTGCTCGACCACCTCGGCCTGGACCATCCCGTCAGCAAGCGGTGGCGGGAGATGGGGAAGGGTGGGGAGTGATGAAATCGGAAATCGGAAATATGAAAAGTCCCTGTCAATAAAGGAGATGCAGAGTTCGTGAGGTCGCCGATGACTCAGGCCCTCTCTCTTTCATATTTCATATTTCATCTTTCCGATTTCGCTATATTCCCCGCGCGTGAATACCCCCTCCGTCCGCAAGACTCCGCTGCACGCCTGGCACGTCGCCCGCGGCGCAAAAATGGCTCCCTTCGCCGGCTTCGACATGCCCATCCAGTACTCGGGCATCCGGCAGGAACACGAGGCGGTGCGCACGCGCGTCGGCCTGTTCGACGTCTCGCACATGGGTAATTTCACCGTGCGCGGTCCGGGGGCGCTGGCCTACCTCCAGCGCATGACGCTCAACGACGTCTCCAAGCTCGCCCCCGGCGACGTGCAGTACTCCGCCCTGTGCCGCGAAGACGGCGGCGTGATCGACGACATCCTGATCTATTGCGTCGCCAAGGCCGATTACATGGTGGTCGTCAATGCGGCCAACATCGCCAAGGACTGGAACTGGTGCGCCGACCACCATAAGAAGTGGGAAGCGGACTGCGAGATGGAAAACGTCAGCGAGTCGATGTCCATCCTCTCGTTGCAGGGCCCCGAGGCCGAAGGCCTGTTGCGCGAGGTCGCCCCCGATTACGACGGGTCACTGAAGACTTACGGCTGCGCCCGCATGGTCGTGGACGGCTTCGGCATGTTGGTCGGGCGCACGGGATACACCGGCGAGGACGGCTTCGAATTCTATCCGTCCTCCGATGAGGCGCAGGCCGTGTGGGATGCGCTGATGGCGGCCGGGGAATCGCGCGGCATCTTGCCCATCGGTCTCGCGGCGCGCGACACTCTCCGGCTCGAGTCCGGGTATTCGCTCTACGGGCACGAGTTGACGGACGCGATCAACCCGCTGGAGGCGGGGCTGGGGTGGATCACCGCGCTCGACGCGCCCGGCAAGGGCGACTTCCTCGGCCGCGAAGCACTGCTGCGCATCCGCGACGCCGGCCCCGCGCGCCGCATGACCGGACTGATGCTCGAAGAGCTGGCGATCCCGCGCGAGGGCTGCGCGGTGCTCAAGGACGGCCGCGTCGTGGGCGTCGTGACCTCCGGCACGCTGTCGCCCACGCTGGGCAAGGGGATCGCGCTGGCGCTGGTGGAACCCGCCGCCGCCGAGCGCGGGTCATTGCTCGAGATCGAAATTCGCGGCGCGCGCAAGGCGGCCAAGGCCGTGCCGCGTACTTTCTACAAGCGTGCGCGCGACAAAAGCCCCAAGGCGGTGACGGCTTGAAGTCCTTGCCGGACAAGAAGAAGTCCGCAAAGTCGGTCGCGAAGGCGTCAGCGAAATCCGCGCTTCAAGCCAAGCCCAAGCCGCGCGGCAAGCGCAAGGAAAGCGACGACGAAGACGAGTCGCCCGCCGTTCGCGGTGAAATTCCCGGCCTCGCGCTGCTTGCGGTTCTCATCGTCACCGTCGTCGCGTTGGTCTCGCAGCAGGTCAGCCCTTATGCGAACCTGCTCGGTCCCTACGTGGGAAGCTGGTGGGCGGACACGCTCAACAAGGCGTTCGGCAAACTGCCCGTACTGTTCCATATCGCCGCGCTGGCGCTGGTGGCCGTGCAGGTCGTGTTCAAGGTGCGCCTGTGGAAGCAGGCGGCCATCTCCGGCGCGATCGGATTTTTCCTGAGCCTCTTGCTCAGCATCCGCAACCTGAATCCCGAGGCCGTCTTCGTCGATTACCCGTGGTCGGGCGGCTGGGTCGGCAACTTCCTCTCGCAGCAGATCTTCACGCCCGTGTTCGGCACCGCGTCGCAGGTCGGCCCGTATCTGGTCACGAGCCTGCTCATCCTCATCCTCGTGGTGTGGGCCTTCCAGATCAGCGTGGCGGCGTGGGTGAAGCGCAGCGCCCACGTGGCCGGCGTGCTGGGCCGCACCATGGCCGACGGCTGGCGCAGCGCGGAGAGGCCGCATGTGCCCGGGCTGCAGACCGTGGAGGCGGACGAGGATGAAGGGGAAGACTACGAGGAGCGGCCCAAGCGGGGCCGTGCCGCGCGCAAGGCCAAGCTTGCAGCCAACGCCTCGCTTGATACATCCCTCATTCCGACCGCCGAGGATTCGCCCGAGGAAGAGCAGGCCAAGCTGGAGGCGCTGCTCGAGAGCGGCAACCTCGAAGGCCTGGACCCCCTCACCATCCGCAAGCTGCGCGACCTCGCGCTCGAGCGGCAACGCGTGACCGAGCTGAACGACTGGGAAGAGAAGACGCGCAACACCGAGATCGGCGGCCTGCTGCGTCGTCCCTCCGCGGCCGAGGCGGCGGACGTGACCACGCGCGAGGACAAGCCGGCCAAGGCCGAAAAGCCGAAGAAGTCCAAGGCTCCCGAGCCGGTCGTCGACCCAGAAGCCGACGAGCCGGACTTCGAAGAGGACGACGAGCCGATGGACGAGGCCGACGGAGAAGACGCTCCGTTCGATTTGGATGAGGACGAGGGGGCCTCTCCCGAGGTCGATTCTCCCGCCAGGGGTCGCGCTGCAGGCAAGGCTTCTCTCGCGCTGCGCGCGCGGGGAGCTTCTTCCGCAGGAACCCCCGACGCAGCCGGGGCCGCGGAGAACGCCCCCAAAATCCAGTACGACCCGTATCATCTTCCCGAGCTCGATGAAATCTTCCCCGAGCCGCCGCATCAGCCGCTCGAGTTCACCGAGGAAGAATTGCTCGAGCAGAAACAACTGCTTGAGGCGCAGCTCAACAACTTCAAGGTGCGCGGCACGGTGACGGGCATCCATCCCGGGCCCGTGATTACGCGCTACGAGGTGGAACTCGCGCCCGGCGAGAAGGTGAATCGCATCAGCGGCCTCTCGGACGATCTCGCGCTGGCGCTGCGGGCCAAGAGCATCCGCATCCTCGCGCCCATCCCCGGCAAGTCGCTGGTGGGTGTCGAGGTGCCCAACCGCAAGGCGCAAATCGTTTACATCAAGGAGATCCTCACCTCCGAGAAGTTCAAGGTCGAAGATGATTCGCTCAAGGTCGCGCTGGGCAAGACCATCGCGGGCGAGCCGTACACGGCGGACCTGACGCGCGCCCCGCACCTTTTGATTGCGGGCCAGACGGGCTCCGGCAAGTCGGTGTGCATCAACAGCATCATGGCCTCGCTGCTGGCGAGCAAGGCGCCCGACCAGCTCCGCATGATCCTTGTGGATCCCAAGGTGGTGGAGCTCAAGCCTTACGAGAACATCCCGCACCTGTTGGGCCCGGTGATCACGCGGCCAGAGGATGCGGTGCAGGCGCTCAAGTGGGCGACCATCAAGATGGACGAGCGCTACGAGAAGCTCGCGAAGAGCGGCGTGCGCAACATCAAGGGGTTCAACGACAAGGTGCGCGCCGGGGTCATTCCCGAGGATCGCCGCTACTCGCAGTCGGAAGAGTTCGGCGACGGCGTGGTCGTGCGTTATACCGACGACGCGGACGCGGCGGACGCTGCGGGCGGCCCCTCGGGCGAGGAGATGCCTTACATCCTCATCGTCATCGACGAGCTGGCCGACTTGATGATGGTGGCCGGCAAAGAGGTGGAGACCAGCATCGCCCGTATCGCGCAAAAGGCGCGCGCGGTGGGCATCCACCTGATCCTCGCGACGCAGCGCCCCTCCACCAACGTGATCACGGGCACCATCAAGGCCAACCTGCCCACGCGCATCGCCTTCAAGGTGGCCAGCCAAATTGATGCGCGCACCATCCTCGACCGGCAGGGCGCCGAGCAGCTTCTGGGTCGCGGCGACATGCTGTTCCGGCCCATCGAGAACCCCGAGCCCGAGCGCCTGCACGGTTGCTTCCTCGACGACGCGCAGTGCGAGGCCATCTCCGAGGCCTGCGCGGGCCAGCGGGTGAATTACCCGAAGGTGCGCACTTTCAACGTGGACGAGGAAATTGCAGGCGGCGGGCGTGAGGACGAGGAGCGCGACGAAAAGTTCCTCGACGCCGCCGAACTCGTGGTCCAGCTCAAACAGGCCTCGGTCTCGCTGCTCCAGCGCCGACTGGGCGTGGGCTACGCCAAGGCCGGGCGCATCGTCGATCAGCTTGAGCGTGCCGGAATCGTGGGTCGCGAGCGCGGCTCCAAGCCGCGCGAAGTGCTGATGAACGAGGAGGAGTTGCAGAGCTTCCTGCGGTCGCACGAGGCTACCGAAGGACTTTAGTCCGAGGTGGCCTTCAGTATTTGTTGGGCCACCGATGGCTCTTAGGCCTAGGTTTTCGCGCGAATCCCTCTCGTTTTTGGCGTTCTCTACGGCTGAGAGGTGAAGGCTGAGGGGGCATGTCAGAGGTCTCGCCTTTCCCCCTCGTTTTGTAGTTTCCTTTCACCACGACCCCCAGCTGCGCAGGCCTGTCGGCATCCACCATTCCCACTTTCCGGAGACCCTTATGTCCCTTCACATCGGTTCCATCGCCCCCGACTTCACCCAGAATTCCAGCCTCGGTCCCATCCAGTTCCACAAGTACATCGAGGGTAGCTGGGCGGTGTTCTTCTCCCATCCCGCCGACTTCACCCCCGTGTGCACCACCGAGCTCGGCATGACGGCCAAGCTCGCCTCCGAGTGGAAGAAGCGCGGCGTCAAGGTCATCGCGCTCTCGGTGGACAGTGAGCAGTCGCACAAGGGCTGGATCCCCGACATCAACGAGACGCAGGGCGTCACCGTCGACTACCCGATCATCGCCGACGAGGACAAGAAGGTCTCCATCCTCTACGACATGTTCCAGCCTGAAGCGAATGACAAATTCACGGTGCGTTCGGTGTTCATCATCGACCCGAACAAGAAGATCCGCGCCATGATCACCTACCCGGCCTCCACGGGCCGCAACTTCGACGAGATCCTGCGCGTCATCGACTCGCTGCAGCTCACCGACGGCTACAAGGTGGCCACCCCGGTGAACTGGAAGGACGGCGAAGACGTGGTGATCGCTCCGGCGCTGCAGGATCCCGAGGATCTGAAGACGCGCTTCCCCAAGGGGTACAAGGTGATCAAGCCTTACCTGCGCCTGACGCCGCAACCCAATAAATAGCCGTTAGCTGTTAGCCGATAGCCTTTAGCCAAAACAAAAGGGCACTTCGTTGAGGTGTCCTTTTTTGCGTTCAGCTAAAGGCTAATGGCTATTGGCTAAAGGCTAGTCCTACTTCCTCTTGAACGCGTGCGCGACCATGCCCATGTAGGGGTATTGCGACTCGGAGGCGATGGCGGTGACGGCGCCGCCGTTGTCCACCTGCTTGATGCGACCGGCGCCCTGCGGATACTCGACACCGGTGTAGGTGGCGTACACGATGTGCGTGGCGCCGATCCACATGCCGCGCTCGATGGCGGCGTAGGCCAAGTTCCGCTTGCGCTCCTCGATGCGCTTGGACGAGTTGCTGATCTCGTAGAAGCAGAAGTAGGGGAGGGGCGTGGCGAAAGGGACGCCGGTAGCATAGGAGAGCGTCATCACGGGCGGGCAAAAGTAGCGGCGCCACGGCTCGTTGAAGCTGATGAACCCGAGGCGCCAGTTGTCGAAGTTGCGGCGCACGTAGATCTTGCCGAGGTACTCGTACTTGGCCTTGTCGAAGCGGACGATGCCGTCCTCGCCGAGCGCGAAGTCATCGGGCGCGTTCTCGATGAACAGATGCGGGGTGGCGCTCGTCGGATTGACGTCCTTGTGCTTGTAAAAATCGCCGGCGCGGTCGGCGCGGGCCTCGAACACGGTGCTGGCGCAGCCGGTCAAGAGGAGCAGGGAACCGAGAAGGGCGATGCGCTTCATGAGGGTCTCCGGGCCCGGAAGGGCGAAATTCAGGGGATATAATAGCTAGCGGGGGCGTTTCCCGAAAGGGCGGCAGGGCGCCTGGGGCCGCATGTCCCGTCGGGTCGCCGGCGCCACCATTCCCGGCACAAGTCGTTGGGGCGCGTGGAGTAAGGGCGAAACCGGGAGGCGCTCCCCCGTTATCGTTTCAGTCTTCCACCGCGTAGAAGGGCGCCGACGCCGCATGGGCGTCGTCGACGGTCAGTTCCAGCGAGTAGGCGCCGAAGCGTTCGAGATGAAGTTGCCCCACCGTCGCGACAAGGTTGACGGCGGCGGAATCGAGGTTGCGGGGGATGCGAATGTCGAATCGCACCGTCATCGGGTCGAGGATCTGCGCGCCATCGGCGTCGATGAGGGCGATGCGGACGGCGTGCGACCCCTCTTCGGACAGGCCGAAGCGCAGGCGCGCGGCGATGGCGCACATCGGATGCGTGACGGGGAACTCGCTCGCTCGGATCTGGTCGAAGGCACCGACGACGGTGAGCTTGCCTCCGCTTTCCTGGGCGAAGTCGCAGAGGGTCAGGATTTCGACGTGCATGGTGGTTCCCGGGATAGAGAGGCGAAAGATAGACGGGACGAGACACTGTCGGGGCCACGGGGGTCTCCAGGGTTCCTCCCTCAGTCGGTTTCAAAATGGCAAGAGATAAATCCCGGAATACCCCCGATCAAAACGGTCGCATCGACGTCTAATCAGGGAACGAATGCCGGTGGGCGGCTTGGTCGCCAGACAGGCTCACTTCAACAGGTGGAGGTAAGAAAATGATACTTGAGATTACTACCATTCCGGAGATGAAATCCAGAGTCTCTGAAAAGGGCCAAGTGGTGATTCCCAAGTCCTTGCGGGACAAGATGGGGATTGAGACCGGCACGGTTCTGGATTTCACCGTCCACCACGGACGGCTTGTCGCCGTGAAGATGTCCACGGCGGAACCCTTTGCGAAATGGCGCGGCGCGGGCAAGCTCCCCGTCGGACGCACCACGGACGAATATCTCCAGGTGATTCGCGATGATCACCGCGATTGATTCGTCTATTCTGATCGATTTTCTGGCAGGGCAAGAAGCGGATGGGGAACGGGCGACCGTGGTTCTGAAGCAGGCGGCCGACGAGGGTGCTTTGGTGGTGTGCGAGACGGTATTGGCCGAAGTGACACCAGTCATCGGTGCGGGCCGGATGCCGGATTTTCTGGAAGCCTGTGGCATCCGTTTTGAGCCTTCTTCAGTTGAATCGTCGTTACTTGCGGGCGAGTCGTTTCGAACTTATCTAAGGCGGGGCGGTAAGCGCAGTCGTGTTGTGGCGGATTTTTTGATCGCTGCGCATGCGCAAACCCACGCGGACAGATTGCTGACGAGGGATCGAGGATATTATCGGGACTATTTCAAGAAGTTGAAGGTCTGGGAGCCATAAAGCGAACAGGAAGGCCCGGGCAGGATTTAATTTGCCGCTTGCAGATGGAATCGAAGAGGACCTGACAGGAGCCCCATGAAATCAAGTGATGAGCCGACCTTCGAATCCTTGCGCCGTGCCTGCACGTCCGAAAACGAGTACACCACCGGGCTGGAGTTGCCTTTCGGGACGGTATCTTGCCGGTTCGGCGTACGGCGCAAATCGGCCCGGATGGACATCGATTTGAGCCCCACTTTATACAACATCGTGCCCGACCGTTGGCGCGATTTCGCGAAGCGTCATGACGAATACGTGCGCGCAACCTTCGCCCGCAACGACTGGAAAGACATGGCGGCCCAAATCCGGACCGACGGGCTTTGCCTCGATGTGTTGCGCGAGGACGTGGAGGAATGGTTCGCGCTGGTTTACGACCGTCTCTCCCGTCAGGAGGGGATGACGGGCGTGAGCCCGGATCAGCGTCGACGGGGGTGGTAGCCGGAGCTAGAACAGCGCGCTTTGGTCCGGGTTCGCCACAGGCGGCACGAGGCCGAGGTGGCGATACGCGTTTGCCGTGGCCACGCGCCCTCGCGGCGTGCGCTTGAGGAAGCCGATCTGCAGCAGATAGGGTTCGTACACCTCCTCCACCGTCTGTTCTTCTTCGCCGATGGACGCGGCCAAGGTGGACAGGCCCACAGGCCCGCCCTCGAACTTGGAGATGATGGTGCGCAGGATGGTGCGATCCATTTCATCAAGGCCCAGCGGATCGATGCCCAGCATCTCCAGCGTCTTCTCAGCCGTCCCCGCGTCGACGACGCGTCCGCCGCGCACCTGTGCCACGTCGCGGCAGCGGCGCAGCACGCGGTTGCCGATTCGGGGAGTCCCCCGGCAGCGGGAGGCCAGCAGGGCGCACCCCTCCGGATCCAAAGTCACACCCAAAAGCTTTGCCGACCGGGTCAGGATGCGGCGCATCTCCTCCTCGCTGTACATCTCCAGCCGGAAGCTCAGGCCGAAGCGATCGCGCAGTGGGGAAGTGAGCATCCCCGTGCGGGTCGTCGCGCCGATCAGCGTGAACTTCTTGAGGGGCAGATTGATGCTCTTGGCCGAGGGGCCGGGCTCGAGGAGGATGTCGATCTTGAAATCCTCCATCGCCGGGTAGAGGAACTCCTCGATCACGCGGTTCAGGCGGTGGATCTCGTCGATGAACAGGACGTCGTGCGCCTCGAGGTTGGTGAGCAGACCGGCGAGCTCCGAAGGCTTGGAGAGGGCGGGGCCGGAGGTGATCTTGAGGTTGGCGCCCATTTCTTTGGCGACGATGTGGGCGAGGGTCGTTTTGCCCAGACCCGGCGGACCCGCCAGCAGAATGTGGTCGATGGGCTCGCGACGCTGCTTGGCCGCGGTCAGGAACACCGCGAGGCTTTCCTTCAGCTTCTCCTGGCCGGTGAAGTCGACGAGCGAGGCGGGGCGAAGGCTGACGTCGCCCTCGGGATCGTCCCCAAGCTGCTGCGGCGCGATGACGCGTTCTGCCATAAACGAAAGGTAGGTAGAGGGTAGAGGGTGGAAGGTAGGTGCACACGACCAAAAATTTTGAGGACAGGGCGGGGATTGTGTTGTTCCCACCCTCTACCTTCCACCTTCTACCCTCCCTTCCTACGCCTCCTGCAACGCCTGTGCGATGAGCGCGCTGAGGGTCGCATCGGCTCCCAGCTTTTGCGAGGCCTTGCGCACCGCCTCCTGCGCCGCGGCCTCCTTGACGCCCAGCGATACCAACGCCATTGCCGCGTCGCGGAAGGTCGCGCCCTCGGGCGAGCTCGTGGCGGAGGTCGCGCCTTCCTCGCGCGGCAGATCGAGCTTGGACATCGAGGCGCGCAGCGAGGCGATGAGCACTTCCGCGGTCTTTTTGCCCACGCCCTTGAGCGCGGTGAGGCTGCGCACGTCGCCGTGCAGGATCATGTCGGCCAGCTGCTGCGGGCTCACCGCCGAGAGGATGCGCAGCGCGAGCTTGGGGCCCACGCCCGAGACGCCGAGGAGTTTGAGGAACAGCGCGCGCTCGGCGGCGTCGATGAAGCCGTAGAGATCCAGCGCCTCCTCGCGCACGTGCAGGTAGGTGAGGATTTCCACCGTGTCGCCGGGGTTGCCCGCGCGCTCGGCGGCGCGCAGCGATACGTCCACCCCGAAGGCCACGCCGCCCACATCCACGACGAGGCGCGTCGCGTATTTTTGGGCCAGCCGTCCGCGCAGGAATTCGATCACGTTGTCCTCCGGGTGGACGCGCCCGTGCTTCCGGCATTCAGGCGATTCCGCGTCCCAGCATGTAACAAATGGCAGTAGGCCACGGCCAGCGCATCGGCGGCGTCCGCCGGGCGGGGCAGTTCCTTGAGTTGCAGGTGCGACTGCATGAGGGCGGCGACCTGTTCCTTCGAGGCGCCGCCGCGGCCCACGGCCGCCTTCTTCACAAGGCGCGGCGCGTACTCCGCGACCTCGACACCGCGCGATTGCGCGGCCACCATGATGGCGCCGCGCGCGTGCCCGAGGATCAGCGCCGACTGCGGGAACTTCGCGAGGAAGATGGACTCCAGCGCCAGCACCTTGGGGGAATACGCGTCAAGCAGCGCGCCGATTTCGCGATGGATCTTTTCGAGGCGGCGGGGCAGGGGGTCGGAGGCGCGGCTGCGGATCACGCCGTACTCCAGCACGCGGATGCGACCGGCATGCTGCTCGAGGAAGGCGTAGCCGGTGATGGCCGTGCCCGGATCCACTCCCATCGCGATCAAGATGCGTCCGATCCGGTCAGGGTCCGAAACGATTCGGACTCAGAGGTTCTCGATCTCGTCCGGATCGAACTCGGCATTGGTGTGCACGTTTTGCACGTCGTCGAGATCGTCCAGCGCCTCGAGCAGTTCCATGGCCTTGGCCGCGTCCTCGCCGGTGACCTTGATCCGGTTGTCGGCGATTCGCGAGAGCTCCGCGCTCGAGGGCTCCAGTCCCTTCTTCTGCAGGGCGTCCACCAGCGCGTGATATTTGTCCGGCTCCACGCGAATTTCGTACTCGTCGCCCGAGGCGTCGAAGTCCTCCGCGCCGTTCTCCGTGACGAACTCGAACAGCGCGTCTTCGCCGATCTTGTCCTTGGCGAGCGTGATCACGCCGCGGCTCTTGAACATCCAGTTCACCGAGCCTTCTTCGCCCATGTTCCCGCCGTTCTTGCTGAACGCGTGCCGCACTTCGGCGACGGTGCGGACGCGGTTGTCCGTCATGGTCTCCACCAGGATGGCCGTGCCGCCGGGGCCGTAGCCTTCGTAGGTGATTTCGGTGTACTGAACGCCTTCGAGTTCGCCCGCGCCCTTGGCGATGTTGGTCTCGATGTTCTTTTGCGGCATGTTCGCCGCCTTGGCCTTGAGAATGGCGGCGCGCAGGCGCGGGTTGCCGTCGGGATCCGAGCCGCCGGCGCGGGCGGCCACGGTGAGCTCGCGGATGATGCGGTTGAAGACCTTGGCGCGCGCCTGGTCGATGCGGGCCTTCTTGCGCTTGGTGGTCGCCCATTTCGAATGGCCGGACATGGAAAAATCCTCGGGGTGTGGGGGGGAATTATAGATAAGGCAGGGCGCCCGTGTCCCTCGGCCGCAGGGGCAGACGGCGCGATGCTGCTGTGGGCGCAGCCCTCACCCCCGACCTTCGATGGCGTAGAAAGGGGTGGGGCGAAAATTCTTCTCTGGGAACAGCCCTCACCCCCGCCCCTCTCCCAGAGGGAGAGGGGAGTTGGGTTGCCCCGTCCTGAGCGTCTTCTGTGTTGGCTAATGGCTATCGGCTAATGGCTATTGGCTAACTTCCCTCCGTGGCCCATCCGTCCCGTCGCCGCGCCGAGAACGTTCCCGGCGGCTTCTACGTCGACTCCACCTGCATCGACTGCGACGCCTGCAGGGCGCTTGCGCCCGCCACCTTCGCCCGGCGCGGCGGGCAAAGCGCCGTCACGGCGCAGCCCGCGTCTTCCGCGTCCTCTTCGGAGCGACGCGATGCGCTCCTCGCCCTCGTCGCGTGTCCCACAGCTTCCATCGGCGCGGACGCGTCGCCCGCCGAGGTTGGCGCCGCGCGCCGCGCGTTCCCGATCCCCGTGGACGACGGGGGAGAGGTCCTGTACTGCGGTTACCACAGCGAGAAAAGTTTCGGGGCCGCGTCGTACTTCATCCCGCGCGCGGCGGGCAACGTGCTGGTCGACAGCCCGCGCGAGGCCGCGCCGCTCATGGCTTCATTCGCGGCGCGCGGCGGCGTGACCGAACTGTTCCTCACCCACGGCGACGACGTCGCCGACCACGCCGCCTGGCGCGCGCGCTTCGGGTGCGCGCGGCGCATCCATGCCGGCGACAGGCGCGCGCTGCCCGAGGCGGAGTTTTTTCTGGAAGGGAATGAGCCGGTCTCCCTCGCGCCGGATCTGCTCGCGATCCCGGTGCCGGGGCACACGCGGGGAAGCTGCTGCCTGCTGTATCGGGAGAAGTATCTGTTCACGGGCGACCATCTCGCCTTCTCCGTCCGCCTTGGACACCTTTATGCATTCCGCGACGCGTGCTGGTATTCCTGGAAGGAACAAATCGCCTCCATGGAACGGCTCCTCGATTATCGTTTCGAGTGGGTCTTGCCCGGACACGGGCGACGGCTCAACCTTCCCGCCGCGGAGATGCGGACGAGCCTGGAGAAATGCGTGGCGTGGATGAAGGAGCGCTGAGGATTCTTCAAGAAGGCTGAAGGGACGGGCGCACGATGCCGCACCCGTCCGACAGGGAGCAAGGACTCAGGCGTTAATTGGTCAGGGTCTCGACATGGCCGTCCGCGTGATACAGCATCAGCGACTCTCCGGTCTCGCGGGCCACGAGCCGGGTTCCCTCGGGAGTGGCCACGATCCAGGAACCGCTGCGGGGTTCGAAAGACAACTCTACCGACTGGTCGGGCGCGTCCAAGGGTGCCATTTCCATCCGGTTGCGCGTGGCGATCATGCGATACTCCCGTCCTTCGATCGTGACGGTGCGGATGACGCGCTCGCCGGGTTGCAAGGCCACCGGGTTCGAGCCCGTCCAGAATTCGATCAGATTCAGGATGACGGCGTCCGCGCCGACGGCGATGCTGTACACCGGCACGACGCCCATGGCGACCATGACGATGGACTTCACCCACTTGTTGCCCAGGCTGCCGTTCCACTTGTAGAGCTTTTTGGTGAGGGCGAAACTGCCGTAGCAGCCTTGAAGCGCGGGGACGGACACGAGAACGGTGGCGGCCAATGCGAGGACAGGCAAGGTGCGGCGATTCATGGGAGCCTTTCATGACGCAGGGTGGAATCGCCCCGCGGTCCCGTTCGGAGAAGGAACCCCCTGAATGTAAGGATGGAATCCGATTTTCGCGTCGGGTTTAATAGCCTAGCCGCACTTCGCCGCCCACGGTCGGAGTGACGAGGGATGAGCCCGCCTTACCCTTCCAGTTCGAAACCCAAAGACCGCCGAGACCCACATTCAGTTGGGCATGGCGTTTCCAATGCCACTCCGCCGAGGCGGTGACGGCATTGCGGGTTTCCACGTCGCCCTCAAGAAAATGCTTGGTCTCCTCGAAAGGCGAGCGGGCGTAGTCGTCGAAGATCGAGCTTCCCGGAGACTTCAGATCGCGCTGGCGGAACGCCCATTCGACGCTGCCTTCGATCCCGTAGGGAAGGGGGAAATCTGCGGAGGCGAAGAGTGCTCGCGAGTTGGGAGGGAGTGCGCTGCCGATCAGGGCACCGTAATGCTGCAAGGCGGTGTTGTAATTCCGGTGGCCGTATACCCAAGGATCCACGTGGGCATATTCGAGATGCAACTCGGAAGGAAGGCCCAGCGGATCCTGTAAGGAACCGCCCACCACCCAAGCCAGCTTGTTGCCCCAGAAGTCGAGGGGAGGGCCGCTGAAATCGTCGAGCAGCAATTCGCCGTACACGCGCCCGCGCCCGGGAATCGTCCATTCCACGTCGCCGGACATTGCGGCGTTGTCCTGATCGCCGCCGGAATGCTCGGCGAATTTCAGCGGGATGCCCGGCAGCAGCAGGATGGCGTCTATGGGGCGGTTGCCGATGGCCGTCATTTCGGTGCCGCCGAACTTCCAGTTGCCGAAGCGGACCTGAAGTCGATGCGCCACCAGCTTGGCGGTGGAGTCGGTGTTGATTCCCTTGCGCTCGGCGACGATCTTCACGTATTCCCAACGTCCGCCTCCCGCGCGGAATCGAAGTTGGGGCATGGGCGCGCCCTCACCCGGAAAGCGATAGCCCTTGCGATGACCGCCGTAGGATGCGGGGTTTGTTCCCGCGAAGCCGGTTTGCGAGCCGTCGCGCCCGTTGTCCGTGCTGGCCGCGAGCGAGTCGCTCACCCAGAAATACGGACGTGCGGAAAGCGTCGCATGCTGCCACCGGCCCGGCCCCCACTGGTTCCAGTCCTGCCCGGCTTCCAGCGCAAGCCGCGAATCGCCGAACCCCAGCACCGCGCGGAATCCATCGAAAGTATTCGCGTCATGCTTTGGCTTGTCGGTGGTGGGGCGCGCTGTATTGTAAGGCATGCCCAGTTGCGGGTCGTAGGTCATCGTGAAGGCATCGCGCCAGTTGCGCTCCATGCCCACCGTCGCCGACGCTGCGAAGTAGGCGAATTCGCGATACGTTCCTTCAATCGCTGGAGTGAAGCTGCCGAAGGCGAAGGCTTCCGGGCCCGGTAGGGAATCGCGCGTGTAAATGCCCGTGAAATACTTCACGCTTCCTGTCAGGCTCAGCAGGGAGTCCTCGTAGCGCAGTCGCGTGCCCCGCTTCCGTCGCTCGGGATCGAACTCATCGAGATAGCGCTCCAGCTTGCGGCGATCCCAAGCGTGCAGTTCTGCAGCCCGCCCCTGGGCTTGCGCCAGCGCGGCCGCCACCTCGGAACGATCGCGGGGCAGCGTGCTCCAGAATCCCGGCGTGATGAGGCCCTTTTCCTCCAGGCGCCGCAGGAACGGCGCGACGGGGTGCGACACCTCGACGGGCAACGCGGTCGCGAGAGCGGGGAAGAGGAACAGGACGAGAGCAAGATGGCGCAGCATGGCGGAGGAAGGTAGGAAGGGAGAATGAAAAACAGAAATCAAAAATCAGAAATCAGAAATCAGAAAGTTCGAGTCAATCGTTCAATGGCCATCTTGACTTGGATTCACGGTCTCAAAGGCAAATTCCGTCGGGATCTGTGTGTTCCTTTCATATTTCTGATTTCCGATTTCTGATTTTCGTTCGGGCCTGCCCACGGCAGCATCGCGTCGTCCGCCCCAGCGGCCGAGGGACACAGGCGCCCTTTCCCCCCTTTCTATCTTTGGCCCATGATCCTCGCGCTTTCATCCCTTGGCCGGGACCCGCAAACCCTCGACCTGACCGCCGATGCCGCCGAATCCCCCGAACTGGCGGATGTCGGGATTTCCGGCACGGTCGGTCTGGAATTGGACGTGACCCCTCTGGACGGGGATTCCCACCTGATTCGGGCCACGGCCACCGGCACGCTGAATGCGGAATGCGCCCGTTGCCTGGAGCCGGTTTCCCTGCCTTTTTCGGTGGAATTCAACCTCCTTTTGGAGCACCAGAACGCCGAGGGCATTGAATGGGTGGAGGACGACCATCAGGGGGTGGAGGACTACCAGGCGCATTTGGGCCCGGATGTGACCGAAATCCCCTTGCAGGGAATCGTTGCGGAACAGGTCATTTTGAACTATAATTTGCACCCTCTTCCGGAACTGGACGCCTCGGGGCGCTGTGTTCTGTGCGGGCGTGTTCCCCCTGCGGCTCATGAGCCGAAAAAGGCGGAAGGACTCGACCCGCGCTGGGCCAAACTCGAAGGTTTAAAGGGGGGATCCCCCGCCGACGACGCTTCGTAAGGGTTTTCGGAGGGGTTTCAGCGTGTTCGCTTGGGGCGGCACGCGGGTTTTACGGGTTTCAGGAGCGACGCAGGAGTTCAAAATGGCAGTACCCAAGAGAAAAACCTCGACGGCTCGTCGCGACAAGCGCCGGACCCACTGGAAGCTGGAGGCCGCCGCGGTCACCAAGTGCTCCCATTGCGGCCAGAACAAGATCGCGCACCGCGTTTGCGGCAATTGCGGGTTCTACGGCAACGTCGAAGTCCGCCAGCCGGCGGAGTAATCCCGTATTTCGGAATCCATGATCAAGGTCGCACTCGACGCCATGGGAGGGGACAATGCCCCCGAAGCCGTGGTGGAAGGCGCCGTGCTCGCCGCCCGTGAGGCCGCGGGTCGTTACGGCATTGTCCTGACGGGGCCGCAAGAGACGGTCGCGCCGCTGCTGGAGAAACTCGGCGGCACGAACCTCGGCATCGAAGTCTTCCACGCGCCTGATATCGTGGCGATGGACGATTCCCCGGCCGCCGTGCTCAAGACCAAGCCCAACTCCGGACTGGTGGCCTGCGTGGCCCTCCAGAAGGCCGGCAAGGTGCAGGCCAGCATCTCCGCGGGCAACTCGGGCGCCATGATGGCGGCCTGCCTCATGATCCTCGGCCGCGTCGGCAGCATCTCGCGCCCCGCCATCGCCTGCCTGATGCCCTCCATCGGCAAGCCCACCGTCGTGCTCGACTGCGGCGCCAACGTGGACGAGAAGCCCGCGACCTTGGTGCACTTCGGCATTTGCGGCTCGGTGTTCGCGGAGTCCGTGCTCGGTCGCGCCAACCCCAAGGTCGGCCTGCTCAACATGGGTGAAGAAGAGAAGAAGGGGCCGGAGTCGTTGCAAGAGGCTCATCAGCTTCTCAAGCAGGCCCCGCTCAACTTCATCGGCAACGTCGAGGGCCGCGACCTGCTCAAGGGCGAGGTCGATGTCATCGTCACCCCCGGCTACACCGGCAATGTCGTGCTCAAGCTGATGGAGGGGTTCCACGAGTACCACCTCAAGCTGTTCGGGCAAATCGACTCGCCCGCCGGCCGCCAGTTCGAGAACGACTGGGACTATTCCAATATCGGCGCGGCGCTGCTGCTCGGCCTCAACGGCACGGGCCTTATCACACACGGACGCGCCGACGCCAAGGCCATCAAGAACGGTCTCGAGGCCGCGTACCAGCAGGCGGCGGCCGGCGTGACCGAGAAGATCGCCGCCAAGCTGGCGCAAGCCGGTTGATCACGCTCCCGCCCCGAAGCGGCCCGCGCCGCGCCGGGAACGGATCTTCAAGGAGCTGAGAGGAGCGAATGGGCGCCATCATTTCCGGTCTCGGCATCTCCCTTCCCGACAACATTCTCACCAATGCGGATCTCGAGCGGATGGTGGACACCTCCGACGAGTGGATCGTCTCCCGCACCGGCATCCGTGAGCGGCGCGTGCTGCCCAAGGACAGCCCGCTCAAGGCCTCCGACCTCGGCGCCGCGGCCGCGCGGCAGGCGCTGGAGCGCGCGGGGGTGAAGCCCGAAGAGGTCGGCGCCATCCTCGTGGGCGGCATCGTGCCCGACATGCAGTTCCCCTCGACGGCCTGCATCATCCAGCAGAAAATCGGCGCGAGCAACGCCTTCGCCTTCGACCTCACCGCCGCCTGCGCGGGGTTCGTGTACGGCGTGAACATGGCCTCGCTGCTGATCGGCTCCGGGCAATGCGAGCATGTGCTCGTCATCGGCGCCGAGACGCTGTCGCGCGTCACCGACTGGTCCGATCGCAACACCTGCGTGCTCTTCGGCGACGCCGGCGCGGCCGCCGTGGTCAGCCGCGGCCCCGAGGGGCGCGGCGTGCTCCGCTCGCTGCTGCGCAGCGATGGCGGCGCGGCCGACATCCTCAGCCTCGACGGAATTTTCGCCGCGCGCGAGCCGGGAGCCAAGGCGCCCTGCATCCACATGGACGGCAAGCAGGTGTTCAAACTCGCGGTGTCCGAAGTGTCGCGCGTGGTGCAGGACGCCCTTGCGGCGCAAGGCCTGTCCATCGCCGACGTGGATCTCTTCGTGGCGCATCAGGCCAACGTGCGCATCCTCTCGGCCATCGGCGACAAGCTCGGCCTGTCGGAAGACAAGGTCTTTGTGAACGTCCACAAGTACGGCAACACCTCCGCGGCCTCGGTGCCGCTCGCCCTCTACGAGGCCGAAAGCCAGGGCCGGCTCAAGCCCGGCATGCTCGTCGTGCTCGCCGCCGTCGGCGGCGGCATGGCGTGGGGGGTTAACATCGTTCGGTGGTGACCTTGTAGGGGCGCAATGATTCGGCCTAAAGGCCTCATGCCTGCGGCACAATTGCGCCCCTACAAGCCCCCACGCCATGAAAATCCTGCACCCCAATCCGGAACCCATTATGTCCCAAAAAATCCTGTTGTTCCCCGGACAAGGCTCCCAATATCTCGGCATGGGCAAGAAGCTCGCCGAATCGCATCCCGGCGCGCGCCGCGTGCTCGACGAGGCCAACGACGTGCTCGGCTTCGACTTGTCGGATGTGATGTGGAACGGTCCCGAGGCGGCCCTCACCTCCACCGACAACACCCAGCCCGCGCTGTTCACCGTCTCGATGATGGCGATGGAGTGGCTGAAGGAACGCGGTGTCGCGGCGGACTACGCGGCCGGGCATTCGCTGGGCGAGTACTCGGCCCTCTGCGCCGCCGGTGTGTTCTCTTTCGCCGACGGCCTTCGCCTCGTGCGCTTGCGCGGCGAGCTGATGGCCAAGGCGGGCGTCGCGCGCCCCGGCGCCATGTCGGCCATTCTCGGGCTCGAGCGCGACAAGCTGGAGGAGGCCCTGACGGCGGCCTCGGCATCCGGTATCGTGGTCGCGGCGAACTTCAACAGCCTCACGCAGATCGTGATCTCGGGCGAGGCGGCGGCGGTGGAAGCCGCGGAAAAGCTCTGCGCCGATGCGGGCGCGAAGAAAGTGGTGCGCCTCGCGGTGAGCGGAGCGTTTCACTCGCCGCTGATGGATTACGCCGTGCAGGGGTTCAAGCCCGGTCTCGACGCCGTGGAATTCAAGGCCCCCGCAGTGCCGGTGATCCAGAACGTGACGGCGCGCGAGGAGCGCGACCCGGCCGCGCTCAAGGACGGTCTGCTGAAGCAACTGACCGCGCCGGTGCGCTGGGTCGAGTCGATGCAGCGCGCGCAGGAACTCGGCGTTTCCGAGGGCCTCGAGGTGGGCGCGGGCAAGGTGCTGATGGGACTGCTCCGCGGCATCTCGCGCGATATCAAGGTGACGCCGGTGGAGAATCCGGAAGACTTGGCAGCTTAAAACGGACTCACGCTGAAAAATGATGGAATGATGGAATGATGGCCCGAAGATGGGCGTTCTCTTGAGCTTCGTCTCGCATCACTCCATCATTTTATCATTCCATCATTCCTCTTTGGAGTTTCCCCATGCTTGACCTTTCCGGCCAAACCGCTCTCGTCACCGGCGCCAGCCGCGGACTCGGCTACGCCATTGCCCGCCGCCTCGCGGCGCAAGGCGCCACGGTGCATCTGGTCGCCCGCGGCCAGGCCGGGGTGGAGGAGGCCGCGCGGCGCATCGCCGAGGAAACCGGAGCCGTCACCTTCGCTCATGCCGCCGACATCGCCGATGGCGCCGCCGTGCAGGGTCTCTTCGAAGCCGTCGGTGAGCTCGATATCCTCGTCAACAACGCCGGCATCACCCGCGACGGGTTGCTCATGCGCATGAAGGACGAGGATTTCGACGAGGTCATTCGCGTCAACCTCCGCTCCATCTTCCTGTGCAGCCGCGCCGCGGTCAAGGTCATGATGAAGAAGCGCTACGGCCGCATCGTCAATCTCACCTCCATCGTGGGCGTGCACGGCCAGGCCGGGCAAACCAACTACGCCGCCTCCAAGGCCGGTATCATCGGCTTCACCAAGGCCACGGCCAAGGAAGTCGCGAGCCGCGGCATCACCTGCAACGCCATCGCCCCGGGATTCATCGAGTCCGACATGACATCGGTGCTGAACGACGCCCAAAAGACCGGAATCCTCGCTTCCATCCCCCAAGGGCGGATGGGCAAGCCCGAAGAAATCGCCGACTTGACAGCCTACCTCGTTTCGAGGGAATCGGCTTATATTACGGGGCAGGTCCTGTCCATCGACGGGGGCATGGGGATTTAAGGTTCAGGATTCCGGTTCGGGTTCGGGAGAGTCGACTTTTCCCACCCGGAGCCCTCCGAAGCTTTGATTCCAGCGAATCCCCCAACCTGTTTGTTATTATTTGCCCACCTTTCAAGGAGATCAAAATGTCCGACGACATGCTGCAGAAAATCACCAAGGTCATCGTCGAAAAACTCGGGGTGACCGAGGACAAGGTGAAGCCCGAGGCCGCCTTTGTCGAGGATCTGGGCGCCGACTCTTTGGATCAGGTGGAACTGGTCATGGCCCTCGAGGACGAGTTCGATCTCGAGATCCCCGACGAGGACGCCGAGAAGCTCAAGAAGGTGGGAGACGTCATCTCCTACATCCAGTCCAAGAGCTGATCGTCCGTTGATTCGGAATAGCGACATGGGAAGGCATCGCGCGCAAGCGGCGGTGCCTTCGTCGTTTTTATGATGTCTTTGCTTCGCGGTATTCGCCGCCTGTTCGGCCGGGATCCGGACGGCTGGAAGCGTCCCGGGCGCCTTGAGAGGGCGATGGGATATCGCTTTCGCGATCCGGGTCTCCTCAAGATGGCGCTTTCGCATCGCTCCTGGGTGAACAACGCCGCCCGGGGCAGGCGACCCCCTTCCAACGAGCGCCTCGAGTTCCTCGGCGACTCGGTGATGAACGCCATCATCACGGATACGCTGTACCGTCGGTATCCCGATTGCGACGAGGGCGAACTTTCCAAGATGAAATCACTGGTGGTCAGCGCCAAGGTGCTGGTTCCCTGTGCGGAGTTGCTCGACCTCGGAACCTACATGCTCCTCAGCAAGTCGGAGGAGAAGTCGGGCGGTCGCGACCGGCACAGCATCCTCGCCGACGCCTACGAGGCCGTGCTGGGCGCGGTGTATCTCGACGGAGGCTTCGAGGCCGTGCGCGCCCTCATGAAGCGCACTCTCATCCGCATCATGGACGACGTGCTGGTGGACGCCAGCCTCGCGAATTACAAGAGCCTCCTGCTCGAGTACACGCAGTCACGCGGGTTCGGGTCGCCGCACTACGCCGTGATCCGCGCGAGCGGGCCCGAGCATCGCAAGGCCTTCGTGGTGGCGGCCATGGTGCGCGGCGAGGAGTGGGGACGCGGCACCGGCGCTTCCAAAAAGGACGCCGAACAAGCGTGCGCGCGCGATGCGCTGGAGCAGCGGGGCGCGTTGGAGGGGGGGTAGGGGACAGCACAGCAGCACAACCGTACAGCAGTACAACAATAGGGGATGTTTATTGTTGTACTGCTGTACGGTTGTATTGTCCTCCGTCAGGTTTTCTTTGTCGTAGCCTGCTTTCACGCTATCCTCATGACAACTTCGTCTCAGCTTTCCTCCCCCTGGCGCCTCCTCCTCGACGGTCCGCAGACGGGCGCGCGCAACATGGCCGTGGACGCCGCGGTGCTGCGCGCCGTGGAGGCGGGAGAGAGTCCGCCCACGCTGCGCCTGTACGGCTGGGCGCCGTGGTGCGTGAGTCTGGGGCACTTCCAGAAACCGGAGCGCGAACTTGACGCGGCGGCATTGCGCGCGCGCGGCTGGGACTTCGTGCTGCGGCCGACGGGCGGACGGGCGGTGCTGCACGCGGACGAGCTGACCTATTCCATTCTCGCGCGCCGTGACGCCGCGCCGTGGTGCGCCACACTGGCCGATTCGTACGCGCGCATCGGCGCGGCGTGGGCGGACGCGCTGCGCGGGTTCGATCTGGACATGGTGCGGGGGAATCCCGCGCGACCGGATCGTGTAGGGGCGGGGGTAGGGGCAAATGATTATTTGCCCCTACAATCCCAATCCCGATCGCAGCCCGCCCCGCCGTGTTTCGCGTCGTCGGCAAAATCGGAATTGGCCCACGGCGCGCGCAAGGTGGTCGGCTCCGCGCAGCGCCGCACGCGCGGCGCCTTCGTCCAGCACGGCTCCATCCCGCTCACACCCGATCACGAGCGCCTCGTCGAGGTGCTTCCGCTCGAGGGCGCGGCGCGCGCGGAGTGGCTGCGGACGCTTCGCGAGCATGCCGTGTCGCTCGGTGAAATCGGAACGGTCCCTCAGGGCTCCGCGCGCGCCGCGTGGGAGCGCACGCTGGCGGAGTCCCTCTTGGCCGCCTTGGGCGTTGCGGGCGCTGTCGGGGCCCTTAGCCCGGCCGAGGAAGCCTTCGCCGCGGCGCGCGAGGCGGAGCACCGGGAGCGGCAAAGGCAGTTTTTGGGGGGATAGGGGGGCACCGACGGGGGTTCGCGGGAAACCGGTTTTCCTGCCTCGAAATGGTTAAATTTCCCCAATTCCCGAGGTACCGCCTTTGTCCGAAGCCGTTCAAACTCCGGCCCCTGCCACCGAATCGACCCCGGTCTCGCTCCCCCTCATCGTTCAGGGCGACATGACCGTTCTTTTGGAAGTCGTGCACCACCGGCACGACGAGGCGCGCGACGCCATCGCGCCCTTCACGGAGCTCGTCAAGAGCCCCGAGCACGTGCACACCTACGCCATCTCGCACCTGTCGCTGTGGAACGCCGCTTCGGCGGGGCATACCTCGGGCGAGGTGCTCGATACCTTGCGGGGACTCTCGCGCTACGCGCTGCCCGCCAACGTGGTCTTCGAAATCGAGACCTTCATGGACCGGTACGGCCAGGTGCGCCTGCGCCGCGCCAACGACGGGCTGGTGCTTGAAGCGGACGACGCGGCTTTGCTGGAGGAGATTTGCCGGCATCGCGAAGTGGCCGGGCATCTCCTCGAATCGCCGCGCAACGGCCGGGCTTTGCTCAAGCCCCATGCGCGCGGCCCGGTGAAGGTGGCGCTCACGCAGATCGGGTTTCCGGCGGAGGATCTCGCCGGATACGTCGAGGGCAAGCCGCTCGACGTGTCGCTCCGCGAGGCCACGCTCGAAGGCAAGCCCATGAAGCTGCGCGACTATCAGGACGCGGCCTCGCGCGTGTTCCACGCCGGTGGATCGGAGAAGGGCGGCTCGGGCGTGGTGGTGCTGCCCTGCGGGGCGGGAAAAACCGTGGTGGGGCTTGCGACCATGGCGCGCTGCAAGTGCCATACGCTGGTGCTCACCACCAACGTCACGGCGGCCCGCCAGTGGATCCGCGAGATCCTCGACAAGACCACGCTCACGGCCGATCAGGTTTCGGAATACACCGGCGACAACAAGTCCATCGCGCCGGTGACCGTGGCCACCTACCAGATTCTGACCTACCGCAAGCGCAAGACCGAGGAGTATCCCCACTTCGGCATCTTCGCCGAGAACTCCTGGGGCCTCATCCTTTACGACGAGGTGCATCTGTTGCCCGCGCCGGTGTTCCGCATCTCCGCCGACATGCAGGCCACGCGTCGGCTCGGCCTCACGGCGACGCTGGTGCGCGAGGACGGCAAGCAGAAGGAAGTGTTCTCGCTGATCGGGCCCAAGCGCTACGAGGTGCCGTGGAAGCAGCTGGAAGCGCAGGGGTGGATCGCCACCGCCGTGTGCACCGAGATCCGCGTGCCGCTCCGGGGCAGCGAACGCATGACCTACGCGCTGGCCGACTTGCGCGAGAAGACCTTGCTCGCCTCCACCAATCCGGAGAAGATCCCGGTGGTGAAGGAACTGCTCAGTCGCCACAAGGGCGATCGCGTCCTCATCATCGGGCAGTATCTGAGTCAGCTCGATTTGATCCAGAACCTGCTGGACCTGCCGCTGATCACCGGCGCGACGCCCAATTCGGAGCGCGAACGACTGTTCCATGACTTCCGCAACGGCACGATCTCGACGCTCATCGTGTCGAAGGTCGGCAATTTCGCGGTGGACATCCCCGACGCCAACGTGCTCATCCAGATCTCGGGAACCTTCGGCAGCCGTCAGGAGGAGGCCCAGCGCCTCGGCCGCGTGCTGCGCCCCAAGGCCAACGGATCGCTGGCCCACTTCTACACCCTCGTCACCCGCGACACCAAGGAGCAGGAGTTCGGCATGAACCGGCAACTGTTCCTGATTGAGCAGGGGTACAGTTACGACGTGAGGGAGTGGAAGGATATGGTCGTCAACGGGTAATTTCTTCGGAAATATGAAAGATGAAATCGGAAATATGAAAGGGAGCGCGAGCAAATCTGGATGCGCTCGGAGTTTCGTTTCATCTTTCATCTTTCATATTTCCGATTTTGTGTCCCTTCGCGCCGCCTTTGCCCTGTGTCTCCTGCTCTCGGGGTTCGCACAGGCCGAGATCTCCGCCACCTACCGCGTTCTCCCCAACGGCCTGAAGGTCATTCTCTATCCGTCGAAACAGGCGCCCACCGTGGCGTGCCGATTGTTCTACGTCACGGGCTCGGTGCACGAGCGCCCCGGAAACACCGGTATCGCCCACCTGCTGGAGCACATGCTCTTCAAGGGCACGCGCAAGGTCGGCACGCGTGACTCCGTCCTCGACGCGCGACTTGAGGCCCGCCTCGAGGCGGTGATGGACACGTTGGATGCGCTCCGCACCGCCGAAGCGCTTTCCGCGGCCGATAGCGCCCGGGCGGAGCGCCTCCGCGCCGCGCACGACTCGCTCATCCTGGCGCAGCGCGCGATCACCGTGCCGTACGAGTTGTGGGAGGCCTACGAAAAAGCGGGCGGCACGGGGCTCAACGCCTTCACCTCCGACCTGATGACGGCGTACATCGTCACCTTGCCCCGCAACCGGGTCGAGCTTTTCCTGTGGCTCGAGGCCGACCGCATGCAAAACGCGGTGCTGCGCGAGTTCTACCCCGAGCGCGACGTGGTGATGGAGGAGCGGCGCATGCGCGTCGAGGACCGGCCCGCAGGTCGCTACTGGGAGAGCCTGACGGGCGTGTTCTACGAAGCGCACCCGTATCGCCTGCCCACCATCGGCTACCCGTCCGACATCGCCGCGCTCACGCGCCGTCAAGCCGAGGAACATTACCGCCGCTACTACAAGCCCAACAACGCCATCCTCGTGCTGGCCGGCGATCTCGACACTGCGGTGGCTCTGCGCAACATCGAGCGCTATTTCGGCGGCATCCCGCGCGGCGATGACTTCCCGCCCGTGGTCACGCGTGAGCCGACGCCCGCGGGGGAGAAGCGTCTCACCGTGCGGCGGGGCGACACGCCGCCGCGCGTGGACATGCTGTTCCACACCCCGGGTTTTCCGCATCCCGATCTCGCCGCCCTCGATGTCCTTGAGGGCGTGCTGTCGGGCAAGAGCGGACGCCTGTACCGGAAACTGGTGACGGATCTCAAGCTCGCCACCTCCGCCTCGGCGGGCAACGGCGTGGACAAGTATTCCTCGTCCTTCCATGTGGCCGTGAGTCTCGACGGCAATCCCGACCTCGCGAAGGTGGAGGCGGCGGTGTGGGAAGTGCTCGACTCGCTGGCGCGCCATCCCGTCTCCGCACGCGAACTGCAGCGCGCCCGCAACCAGGTCGCCGCGCGCACGGTGCGCTCCATGGAGGACATGGAGGAGCTGGCCACCGAGCTGGCGTATTGGGAGATGCGCAGTGAGACGCGCGGCGGCTGGGAGCAGGTCAACCGCTTCCCCGCAAGCGTGCAGGCCGTCACCGCCGAGCAGGTGCGCGACGCCGCGGCCCGGACCTTCCGGCGCGATGCCGTGACCATCGGCGCCATCCGCCCGCCGAGTGACGATCAAAACGCGACGAGTCGTGCATCCACAAAAATCCAGGGCGCCAAGGCCAAGTCGGAAGCGAAGACGTCGAAGGGGGGGACGCCGTGACGACCCGCGCCTCCCGGGGTTCTCTCCGCAGGCTTGCGGTACTGGCCGCCGCGTGCCTCGCGGCCGCCCTGCCCGCGTCGGCCAACAAGCGCGCCGCCGGCGCGCGGCCGATTCCCTTGGGCACGAGCTTGCCGGTACCACCGGCCCCGGTTCCCGTCACGTACCACGACATTTCCGTGCCGCAGGACGCCTACGCGCCGCCGTATCCCGGCGATCATCGCGTGGCTCTCTCCGGCGGCGCGACAGCGTACCTCGTGCCCGACAGTACGCTCGATCTGGTCCGCCTCTATCTGTACGCGCCGCGCCCCAAACTGCCCGCGCGCCCTGAGGACGTCATCCGCCTGCGCCTGTACTCGGCACTCCTCAAGGATGGCGGCACGCGGGCCCTGACTCCGGCCAAGCTGGAAGACAGTCTTGAATTCATCGCCGCCGGACTCTCCGCCGGGCGCGGCGCGTGGCAGGGCGAAGCGTCCTTCGACGCCCTGGGCAAGGATGCCGGGGCGATGCTGGGCCTGCTCGGCGACGTGCTGCTTCGTCCCGGCCTCGACCCGGCGGTGTTCGAGGTGTCGCGCCGCGCGATGCTGGAAGGGCACAAGCACCGCTACGCCACGCCCGGCGCCGTGATGGGCGCGCTCTATGAGCGTGTGATGCAGGGCTCTCACCCCGCGAACTGGGGCCTTGCCACCGCCGAAATCTCTGCGGCCACGCCCGGCCCCCTCCGCAGCTTGGCCGGCACGGGGTACCCCCAAAACCGTCTTGTGATCGGTGTGGCCGGACGGTTCGATCGCGCCGACATGATCCGCAAGCTGGAAGCCTTCGTCGCGCAATTCCCCGACAGCGAGCCGACCTCGCCAGTGCCCGCTTTCAAGGGCCCGAGGGCACCCGGCGTGTACCTCGTGGACAAACCCTTCGCACAGGCCACCGTGCGCATCGCCGCGCCGGGCGTGAAGCGTCCCGACCCCGATTACTACCGCCTGCTCGTCGCCTCGGAGATCTTCGGCGGCGGCGGCTTCACCTCGCGCCTCTCGCTGCGCGTGCGCGGCGACGAGGGACTGGCGTACAGCGTGGGCAGCGACGTGGAGAGCGACTACAACCGGCGCGGCACCGTGCGCGCCGCCCTGCAGACCAAGGCCGAGACCGGCGCGTATGCGGTCCGGCTCGTGCTCGATGAGATGCGCCGCATGGCCGACTCCGGCATCACCGATCTCGAACTCGAGCGCGCCAAGGACGGCCTGCTCAAGAGCCTGCCCTCGCTGTTCGATTCGCCTGCTTCCACGGCGCGAGTGTTCGCGCAAAGTGAAGCGTGGGGTCGCTCGCCGGATCATTTCCGCGACTATCGCCGGACGATCGAGGGCATGACCCGCGCCGAGGTCGAAGACGCGTTCCGCCGCTACTATGTTGCCGACTCCATGCGCGTCATCGTCGTCGGCCCCAAGGACAAGCTCCTGACCCCCGATTCCCGCGGCCTCTCGCTGGGGAGTTTCGGCAAGGTGACGGAAGTGAAGGAAGAGGAATTGGATGAGAGGAAGTGAAAGAAGGGTAGGGGGTAAGGGGTAGGAGGTAAGAGGTGGTGAGCCTTGTTTTACCTCCTACCTCCTACCTATTCACCTCCTACCTGCGAAGAATCGACAACGGAGAACCAAATGACCAAACGCGTCGTCATCACCGGCATCGGCACCGTCAACCCCTTGGGCCTCTCCGTCGCGGAGACCTGGGACAACCTGGCCGCAGGCAAGTCGGGCGTACGTCGTATCGATCGCTGGGACATCTCCACCTCGCCCAGCCAGATCGCCGGCCTCGTGCGCGACTTCGATCACGTGCCGCTGTTCAAGGACGCGAAGATGGCCAAGCGCCTCGACAAGGCCATCGTGTACGGCGTGGTGGCGGGCAACCAGGCCGTCGCCGACTCCGGCATCTTGGGTGCGAACGTCGACGTGGAGCGCGTGGGCGTGTATCTCGGCAGCGGCATGGGCGGCGTGGGCACCTTCGAGGCCGAGACGGAGGTCAAGGTCGCGCGCGGCCACAAGCGCGTCACGCCGTTTTTCATCCCGATGATCCTGCCGAACACCGCCTCGGGGTATCTGAGCATCGAGCACGGGTTCATGGGCCCCAACTACACGGCGGTCTCGGCATGCGCCAGCGCCAACCACGCCATGGGCGAGGCGCTGCACGCCATCCGCCGCGGCGACGCCGACATCATCTTCGCGGGCGGCACCGAGGCGGCCGTGGTCGAGGTGGTGGTGGCGGGCTTCGCCAACATGAAGGCCCTTTCCGGCCGCAACGACGATCCGGAAGGCGCTTCGCGCCCGTGGGACAAGGATCGCGACGGCTTCGTGATCGCCGAGGGCGCGGCGGTGCTGTGCCTCGAGGAGCTGGAGCACGCGAAGAAGCGCGGCGCGAAGATCTACGCCGAGTTCGCGGGCTTCGGGCAGAGCAGCGACGGCTATCACATCACCGCCCCGCATCCCGAGGGGAAGGGCGGCGCGCTGGCCATGGCGAATGCTTTGCGCAGTGCGGGAATGAATCCCGAAGACATCGATCTGGTCAACGCGCACGGCACCTCCACACCGCTCGGCGACATCGGCGAGACGATGGGGGTGAAGAAGTGCTTCGGCGCGCATGCGAAAAAGCTGATGATGCATTCCACCAAATCCCTGATCGGCCACACGCTGGGCGCCGCGGGCGCGGTGGAAGCCGTGGCGGCGCTGCTGGCGCTGCACAAGGGCATTGTGCATCCCACTCGCAACCTGCATGAGGCCGACCCGCAGTGCGATCTCGACTACGTCCCGCACACGGCCCGCGAGGCCAAGGTCCGCGCCGTGCTGTCGAACTCCTTCGGTTTCGGCGGGCACAATTCGACGGTGATTTTGAGGAAGTTTGAAGGCTAGGGACAATGGGAAATGGGTAATGGGAAATGGGTAATGGGAAATAAAGATGGTCGCCGGGTTCTTGCTCTGCGATTGAATGCGTTTCCATTTTCCATTTTCCATTTCCCATTGAGGTCGATCGGCATTCTGGCGCTGTCACTGGGTTTTAACGCGTCCGTTGTCACCGCACAACCCCTCTCCGTCACCCCTCCCGACGCGTCCCGTCCCAAGGCTCTCGAGATCACGCCTGCGCTGCGCGACTATTGCAAGCTGGTATACGCCTGCGGGCTCAAGGTCTCCTCCGGCACCTGTCCCGCGCCGCTCGAACTCGGGCCGCCCGCGACCTACAGCCCCGACAGCGATCGCTGCCGTGATGCGCGCGGTTTCGCGGGGCGGGGAGTGGGGCCGGAACATCCCTTCTGGGGTTTCCGCCTCTTTCGCTTTCTCGGGTACGAGTATCGGACCGAATACGAAATCAACGACACCTTGCCGATTTCCCGCGCGCGTCTTGAGTTCCTCATCGGCGAGGTGCCGCTGGCCGCCAAGCTCGTGACCCACTATCAGAAAGAGCCCTATTCGGCGGAGTACGTGGACTTGGCGCGCACCCACTTCAAGGGCACCAACGGCAAGCGGCTGCGCGGCGAGGCCAAGCGCATCACGGGCAGCTTCGAGGAGGGTCGGCTGTTTTACCTCGGCAGCGGCACGGCGGAGTGGGGGTTCTGGACCCTGTACGGCCCCGCGTTGATGGATTTCGAGTACTGGGAGATCCCCGGCAAGCAAAAGCGCCTCGGGTATCGCGTCAAGATCCTCGTGGCGCCGGGCAACGGCGTGGTCAACTCCATCATGAATCTGGGGCTGTTCCGCAGTCTCGTGAACGGCAAGATCACCGGTGTTCTCAACGACATCTCAGAGACCAGTCGCAAGCTGGAAGCAAGCGGGGGCAAGGATCTCACCGCGGCTTCCGGATGGACGGCGACGGAACGAAAGAAGATTGAGGCGTTGCTGAGGTTGGAGTGAGAGGGGTGAGGGGAGGGGTGTGGGGTAAGAGGTAGGAGGTAGGAGGTAGGGGGTTAAACGTAAGAGGCGAAAAGAATGGAAAATCCTTTTTTCTTCATTTGGTGTTCACCTCCTACCTCTTACCTCCTACCTTTTCCCCAATGTCTTCCCTTGATTCCCTCGAAGAAGCCCTTTCCATCGCCGATCCCGCCGTCCGCGCGGCCATCGAGGAGTTCGGAGGCAAGCTGAAACCGGAGCGGCGCGCGTTGTTGGGCCGCGTCGTTGCAGAGCGCACCCGCCATTTCGCCATGGTGCTCGAAGACCTCAAGGATCCTCACAACATCAGCGCGGTCATTCGCACCAGCGAGGTGTTCGGCCTGCAGGATGTGCACGTCATCAACGAGGTCAACCCTTACCGTGTCACCAAATCCGTCCTCAAGGGCAGCTACAAGTGGCTCGACATCCACTGTCACGCCCGCCGTCAAGGATGCTTCGACATGCTCAAGGCCAAGGGCTACCGCATCGCCGTGGCCTCCACCAACCACAGCGAATCCCTGTTCGATCTCGACCTGTCCATCCCCACCGCCTTTTACCTCGGCTCCGAGGTGATGGGCAATCACCCTGAGACATTGGCTGCGGCCGACGTGCGCTTTCGCATTCCCCAGCACGGCCTGACCGAGAGCATGAACGTATCCGTGTGCGCGGGCGTCATCCTCGCCACGCTGGAGCGCTTCCTGCGCGAGAACGGTCGGGAGCGCTACGCGCTTGCCTCCGAGGAACGCGCGGCTCTCTTGGCGACTTTCTACGAGCGCAGTGCGATGGGCATCGACCGTAACTCGCCGGTGCATTATTGGGATTGAGGGGGAGGGGAGAGGTAAGGGGTAGGAGGTAGGAGGTAGGGGGTAAGAGGTAAGAGGTAAGAGGTAAGAGGTGTTTGAGAGGGTTGAGTTGGGAGTAAGCAGAATAGGGATATTCTGATATTTGGCTTCTAAGTCCGAATCCGAACCACTCCCTTCCTTTACCTAACTTCCTCCCATGCCCAAAAAGCCCTCCCGCCCCAATCTGGTCGCACTGCTCGAAAAAGTCAAGAGCAGCCCTAGCTACAAGAGCGCCGCCGACGACGATCCGGCCTTCCTCGCCCACCCGCTCACGCGCGGCATCCGCCTCCAGCTCGACTATTACAAGCCCGAGGTGATTTTGCGCGAGAATCGCATTGGCGGCGGTATCGTCGTCTTCGGCAGCGCGCGGACGCTCGATCCGGAATCGGCCAAAAGAAGGCTTCGCGCTGCGCGCGCCGCGCTCAAGGCCAACCCCCGCAGCGCCGCGCTGAAGCGCACGGTGGCGCAGGCGGAAAAGGCCCTCGAGGGCAGCAAGTACTACGCCATGGCCCGCGAATTCGGCCGTCTCGTCGGCCGCGACGGCGGCAAACGCAAGGGCCCGCGTCTGGCCGTCATCACCGGCGGAGGCCCGGGTATCATGGAGGCCGCCAACCGCGGCGCCTTCGACGTGAAGGCCCCCACGGTGGGGTTCAACATCTCCCTGCCCCACGAACAGTGGCCCAACCCCTACATCACCCCGGAACTCTGCTTCAACTTCCACTACTTCGCCATCCGCAAGCTGCACTTCGTCAAGCGGGCGCAAGCGCTGGTGGCCTTTCCCGGCGGCTTCGGCACGCTGGACGAGCTGTTCGAGATCCTCACGCTGGAACAAACGCGGGTCACGCGCAAGCGCCCCATCGTGCTGGTCGGCCGCAAGTTCTGGGAACGCGTCCTGAATCTCGATGCCCTCATCGAGGACGGGATGATCGACCCGGAGGACAAGCACCTGTTCCACTATGCGGAATCGGCGAAGGAAGCCTGGGACGCCATCCTGGAATGGTATGCCCGGAGCGGAAAGCCGCTGCTCGAGGACGGCGAAGCAAGGCCGGTGCCGGCGTAAGGGGAAGGTAGGGGGAAGAGGAGGTAGGAGGTAGGAGGTAGGAGGTAGGGGGTAAGGCGTAGGATACTGTGCGTCACCGAGAAGTATGTCGTAGTGAGGGACGGAGCTTGAAAATGAAAGTCGTCAGCATTTTTTGGATGATTGCGATTTCTTGAGACAATTGCCCATAGGTTTCGGCTGATAAGTACTCAAGGTCTTT
Organism: Ulva armoricana; assembly: GCA_032360965.1. Lineage (NCBI taxonomy): Eukaryota > Viridiplantae > Chlorophyta > Ulvophyceae > Ulvales > Ulvaceae > Ulva > Ulva armoricana. Next base: position 42,379 of record JAUMHO010000435.1, read on the forward strand.
GCAAAGCAAGAGCTGGTAGTCGCATTCATTTGCAGAACCCAGTGCCATGTCAAGGAAGCGAGTGAAATCTGAACTTCCATGACGTCCGCAACCCTCGGCGATATTTGATGAAATAGATGCCGAAGCCCGCCGAAGCTGGCTCGTTAAGCCGTAAATCTCTGTACGCGGGAAGCTTTGGGAAGCCTTGTGAACGTGCAAAGTGAACTGATGCGCATGAACCCAAACCTGTAAGTCGCGAAAATTCCGCATAAACGCCTCCTGAGAAGAATTTCATTCTCAGCAGTACAACATTCATGCCATGAGGTCTCGACCCCCTACCTCCTACCTCCTACCTCCTACCTCCTACCCCTTACCCCTTCCTCCCTACGGATACCACACCCCGCGACGCCATGTGTGTCGACGCAGCGTTTCCCGCAAGCCTTGCGGCAGGGGCGGAAGGCCCGACACCGCCGTGTTCGCCTCCGCCTGCGCGGGGTTGCGGATGCCGGGGATCACGGTGGAGACGCCGGGTTGAGCGAGGGGATACAGCAGGGCGGCTTGAGGGAGCGTGTATCCGCTTCCTTCCAGATCGCGGCGGATTTCCTCCACGCGTTCGACCGTGTCCGCGAGCCGTTCGCCCTTGAAGTACGTGCCGCGGAAGTCGCCTTCGGGGAAGACGGTGTCGCGGGTGTACTTGCCGGTGAGCGAGCCCTCGTCGAAGGCGACGCGGACGACGACGCCCACGCCATGCTCCGCGGCGACCGGGAGCAGCTCGGCGGCGGCATCCTGATCGAACAGGTTGAACATCACCTGCACCACGTCCACCAGCCCCGCCTTCATGGGATCGTTGACGGCGTCCTGATCGTGCTCGGGCGTGGAGATGCCCACGGCGCGAATCTTGCCTTCCTGCTTGAGCTTTCGCAGCGCGAGCAAGGGGCCGGGGTCACGGTTCCACGCGCGAGTCCAGGTGTGGAGAAACAGCACGTCGAGGCGGTCGGTGCCGAGGTTCTTGAGCCGCTCTTCCACGTCGCGGCGCAGGTAGGCTTCGGAGTAGTCCTCTTCCCAGCGTGTCCAGGGAAGCGGGCGCCACACATGGGTTTGCGGCGGGGTCTTGGTGGCGACAAAGACTTTTTCGCGGCGCCCTTTGAGAAACTCGCGGATGACGCGCTCGCTCTTGCCCGCGCCATACGCGGCGGCGGTGTCGATGAAGGTGACGCCGCGCTCCACAGCGGCCTCAAGGGCACGCGTGGAGTCACCGTCGCTCTGGCTGCCCCACCACGATTCGCCCAAGGCCCAGGCTCCGAAGCCGATTTCCGAGACGTCCATTCCGGTTTTGCCGAGTGCGCGGTATTGCATGCGGGCCAAGATAAATTCACCGGTCTGAACAGGGTGCCCGGGTGTCCGCACCGAATCCCGCGGGGCATGAAAAAAGGCCGATCCTTGCGGACCGGCCTTTTCCATTCCATGGTCAGCGGACTGCCGCGTCGTCCTACTTGCGAGCCGCGATGCGGGTCGCCATTTCGGGCAGGAACCCGTTGGGATCGCCCTGCTCCTTGGCTTCGCCGAGCGTTTCCATCACGGCCTCGGCGATGGTGTTGTCGAGCTTGGCGTCCTCGGTCATCTGGTTGTAGTAGCCGAGGTCCTTGTGCGCGTTGGAAATGCTGAAGCGCATGTTGCCCGCATCACCCGAGAGCAGGTAGGGCTTGATGCGCGTGAGCGCGGCGCCGTGGCCGCCGCCTTGCTCCAGCACCTGCACGAAGGTCTCGGTGTCGATGCCCAGCCGCTTGGCGCTGGCCGCCGCTTCGGCGATGAGCGTGAGCGTGCCGAGCGAGACGTAGTTGTGCAGGAGCTTCATGATGTGTCCCGAACCGACGGGGCCGGAGTAGGTGATGTTCTCGGCGAAGCAGGCGAGGATGGGCTTGACCTCCTCGAACAAGGCCTTGTCGCCACCCACGAGCAGGTTGAGGCGGCCTTCGGCGGCCTCCTTGGGCGTGCGGGTCATGGGGGAATCGACGAAGCGGCCGCCGGCGTCATGCACGAGCTTGGCCATGCGCTCGGTGGAGGCGGGCACGGCGGTGGAGCAGTCGATGATGATGGTGCCGGGGCGCATGCCGGCCAGCACGCCGTCGTTGCCGTTTTCACCCTTGAGCACGGCTTCCACCTGCGGCGTTCCCGTCACGCAGAGGATGAGCACGTCCACCTGCGCGGCAAGTTCCTTGGGCGTGTTCACCGACGTGGCGCCGGCGGCCTTGAGCCCGTCAAGCGGCTGGTTGCCGGGGTGCTCGAGCACGGTGAGCGTCTGGCCCTTCTTGACCAGGTTGCTGGCGATGCCGTGGCCCATCAGGCCGATGCCGATCATGCCGATCTTTTTCATGGAGAGTCGCCTTTCAAGGAAAGATCGCGCGTTTGGCGGTGCGTCCGCAAGCCGCGCGGGGAGTGGCGAAAATTAGTTGTTCCCGGCGCGCGAGGGGTGCCGCCGCGGAGGATTTGCGCCGTGGGCTGTGCAGGGTGGTAGGTTTTCGACGGAGCCGGGGCGGATAGGACGAGGTGGGGGCCTCTTCGGGGCGCAGGCGTTTCGGTTCGCGGTGCGGGCTCTCAGCCTTTCCGGACGATGGGCGCGAGGCGTTCTCCAATCAGGCGGATGGCAGCGACCTGCTTTTCGTGCGGGAGGGCGCTGGTGTCGAGCTGGAAGGTGACGCGGTCGATGCCGCCGAGCGCTTCGCCGTGGCGCAGCACTTTCTCGGCCACGTCCTCGGGGCTGCCCACGAGCAAGGCGCCACGGGGGCCGAGCTGGGCCTTGAAGCGGCCGGGGGTCATTTCGGCCCAGCCGCGTTCCTTGCCGATGCGCGTCATGGTGCGGGCGTAGCCGGGGTAGAACTCCGCTTCGGCTTGTTCGTTGGTTTCGGCGACGTGGCCGAGCGAGTGCAGCCCGACGCGCATTTGCTCTTCGGGGTGCCCGGCTTTGTGCCACGCGTCGCGGTAGAGGTCGACGAGGGGCCTGAACCGGTCGGTTTCGCCGCCGATGATGGCGACCATGAGCGGGAGCCCGAGTTCCCCGGCGCGCACGAACGATCCCGGGGTGCCGCCCACGCCCAGCCAGATAGGGAGCGGGTTTTGCATGGGGCGGGGGTAGATGGGGAGTCCGTCGAGGGCGGGGCGGTAGCGGCCCGACCACGTGACGGTTTCCTGTGTGCGCACGGCGAGGAGGAGTCCGAGCTTTTCGGCGAAGAGCCGGTCGTAGTCCTTGAGGTCGTACCCGAACAGGGGGAAGGCTTCGATGGAGGACCCCCGGCCCACCACCATTTCGGCGCGGCCTTGCGAGATGAGGTCGAGGGTGGCGTAGGCCTGAAAGACGCGCACGGGGTCGTCGGCGCTGAGGACGGTGACGGCGCTGGTCAGACGAATGTTCTTTGTTCGCGCGGCGGCGGCGGCGAGGATGACGGCGGGCGCGGAGTCGAGGAATTCGCGGCGGTGGTGTTCGCCGATGCCGAAGACGTCGAGGCCGGCGCGGTCGGCGGCTTCGATGCGCTGGAGGAGTTGCTCCATGGCGAGGGCGTTGTCGGCGCCGGTGGGGGAGACGTCGGAGTCCCGGTTAAACCGGGCGGCGAAGGAGTCGATACCGATTTGCATGGTCACGTTGTCTTGGCGACGATGTGCATTTGCAGGCCGAGGGCGCTCATGACCTTGAGGATGGTTCCGAACTCGGGGCGTTTGGTGCCGGAGAGGGCCCGATAGAGGTTTTCGCGGGAGAGTCCGGATTTGCGCGCGACATGCGTCATGCCTTCGGATCGGGCGATGTCGTTGAGCGCGTGCATGATCGCCTCCGGATCGCCATTCGACTCCTCGATCATGGCTTCGAGGTAGAGTGCGCGATCTTCGGGTGTGACGAGGTAGTCTGCAGTGTCGTAGGGGGTCGTGATGGTCTTGCCCATGGTGTCTCCTTAGATGTCCCGGCTCAGACTTTGCGCGAGCCGGATGTCCTTGGCCTGCGAATCTTTATCTCCACCCGCCAGCACGATCACCAGCACTGGCCCTCTGCGCGTGTAATAGACCCGGTAGCCTGGGCCGTAATGGATGCGAAGTTCACTCACGCCTTCACCTACGCTCTTGTGATCGCCTGCATGCCCTTTGGCAAGGAAGTACAGTCGAGATTCAATTCGAGCCCGAGCCTGGCGATCTCTCAAACCGAACAGCCAGCGGTCGAACTCCGCGGTTTTGCGGACTTCGATCAGCATGGGAATGTAGCGAATACGCTACAGTCGGGCAAATGGGGGGTGGCGCTGTGTGGGCGGGCGGGTACCTGGCGATTGGGAAGGTGGGTGCAGCGAATGGTGCAGTGGGTTGCACCGAGTGGTGGGGGGAATGCGGTTTTCGAGGCCATTTCGGGAACTCCAGGGGGAATTCCGGAAATGAGGCAAGGGACGTGCCGGGGTTATGGGGCGGGGTAGGTGGCCGTTATGGCCGGCGGCTTGGATTCGTTAGTGGGTGGGCTCCCTGATGAGGGCGCTGTCCTCGGGGGCGGCGCGAGCGTCGTCGCGTATGAACAGGGCGGCGAAAGAGCCGATGCTGAATTCAGTGAGGGTTAGGTGGGTGGGGGAGGGTGCAATTTAAGAGAGGCGATAAAAATTTACCAGCGACTAATTCTTTTGAAATCAATGCATTAATCTGTGCCTTTCCGCCTCAACTGGATTTCCTCTTAAAAATGACAAGTAAGAATACGATTTGGCAGTTATTTTCCCAGATGTTACAAAAACAAGAATTGTGGAAAGTCTTCCCGTTTGCACTGTATTACTTAGCGGTGGAATTGATTCCGCGGCATGCGTGGAGCTATTTCAAAAAAAAGGCTTTAAAGTGGTTGGCATACATATCTCCTATGGACAGCCGGCACAAACACAAGAGTTGGTAGCAACGCGATCAATCAGTGATCATTATGGAATTTTTTGTAAGTACATCAGCCTTACTGGGGGAGGCAAAAAGGATGCTGGAGAGATATCAGGTAGAAACGCCTTTCTGATCGCGGCTGGTGTATTGGAGCTTGATGCGAATTCCAATCTTTTAGCCATTGGTATACATGCTGGATCGCCTTATTACGACTGCACAGGTAGCTTCATATTTGAGCAGCAGAGAGTCTTGGATGGATACTTTAATGGGAAGGTGCAGCTTGTTGCTCCATTTTTGGCGTGGACAAAGAAGGATATAATTGATTACTGCCAAACTTGTTCCGTACCAATAGCCGTAACATACAGCTGCGAGAGAGGGGCCATTCCGCCATGCGGTGATTGCCTCTCCTGTTTAGACAGGGAGGCCCTCGGTGTTGGCTAGAAGCTCTAGGATCACTCACAGAGGTAGTGGCGTTATCCTCGAAACGCCACTATTGGTCCCTTCTTTTTCGAGCAAAGGGTTAGGTCTTCGAAAGAAAGATGGGAACTCCGAGGTTCGGAAAATTTATGAAGCAAGCGGGGAATTCATTACTGAATCGTGCTTAATCAGCGCCTACGATTTGTATTACAAGCATATTCCTAACCCAAATGAAATGGAAGCTAAGCCTGAAATGATGATTGTCGATAGCGGGGGATATGAAATTTCGACAGATAAAGACTATTCGGCGGTAGTGGACGCTCTTCCAGCTTCAGAAGACTGGGATGTTGAGAAATTAATGAGTGTGCTAGACGGTTGGCCGGACGAAATCCCGGCGATTTTTGTTTCTTACGATCACCATGAGGAAAGAAAAACGGTCAAAGAGCAAGTTGAATCCGCAAGAAGGTTATTTAAGCGGTACCCACAACATTTACACTTGTTGCTACTCAAGCCCGAAACAGAAGGGCAAAGACTGTTAAATGAGGCGATCAATGCAGCAATGTCTGACGCTCGACGGTTTTCGTCATTCGATATCATCGGCGTAACGGAGAAGGAATTGGGGCACACGATGTTAAATCGCATGTATCAAATTTCTAGACTTCGGCGAGCTTTAAACGAGGCCGGCGTCGGAGCTCCAATTCATGTATTTGGTGCTCTAGACCCCCTATCAGTGTGCCTGTATTACGTCGCAGGGGCTGAGATTTTTGATGGCTTAACTTGGATTCGTTATGGATACGAAGACGGCAGAGCCGTTTATACGCACAACGTTGGTGTTATTAAGTATGGCCTTGATATGAGGGATGATCAAATCAAAATGGCTTGTCTTGCGCACAATTATTACAGCCTGCAGACGCTTCAGAGAAATTTAAGGGACTTTGAAACGACAAAAGACTTCCGAAAGTTTGGTCCGCACGAAGATCTTGTTAGAAATGCGTGTGATTCTCTCAATTCCCGTATAAAAGGGAGGGGATAATGGCAGGCGGGGGCGGTGGCTTTTTCTCTGACTCGAGATTTGATCCGGCCGACTTCATGAAAAAAATGGAAGCGGCAGAAGATGGCGTGGCCGACGCGGAGTTTAAATCTAGTGTCGCAGAGTTCTTGGCTGATGAGGTATCGCAGTATAATGATCGAGACGTGGAGGGAATACAAGCCCTGTTTGAAGAAGTGACTAGCGATTTGAAGGACGAGTTTGAGGGCAATATAGCCCTTCTTTTCGGCGGCTCTATTTCGAAGAGAACCTATGTCGATGGCCTTAGTGATGTTGACGCGTTAGTAATTCTGTCGAATCAGCACGGCGAAAGTACGCCCGAAGAAATAAAGGCGCGGTTGGCTAGCATTTTGATTTCGAGATACGGGCAAGATTCTGTGCGAATAGGGCAGCTTGCTGTGACCTTACTCGTTCGCGGACAGGAGATTCAACTGCTCCCGGCATTTCGAGAAGGCGCACATTTTAAAATTTCGAGCCCGGATGGTTCGGGATGGTCTAAAATTAAACCAGGAAATTTTGCCGAAGCTTTAACCAAAGCAAATGGAAACTTGAACGGAAAACTCATCCCGTGCATAAAAATATGCAAAGCGATACTGGCCACGCTACCCGAAAAAAAACGTTTATCTGGATACCATGTTGAATCTCTGGCTATTAACGTATTTAAGGGGTATGAAGGGGAAAAAAATTTAAAATCGATGACGCGGCATTTCTTTGAGGCAGCTGCTGAACAGGTGAAATCACCCATTCAAGATTCTAGCGGGCAGTCTATTCACGTTGACGAATACTTGGGCGCTGCCAACAGCCTTGAGCGCAGAATCATTTCGGATAGCTTGGCCAGAATAGGCCGGCGCCTCAAAAATGCTGATAACGCGCGTTCGATAGAAGGTTGGAAGGAAGTTTTTAGGTAACCATGGGCGACGGAATTAAAGCCGAAAACGAAAGACAGTATGAGGTCGTTGATCAAATGTTAACGATGCATTCAAGCTATAGAGACATTATGCAGAAGCGGGCATTCTGGCTAAATGTTTTCTTAATTGCGGGGTCTGTTTTGGTGACGGTTTTGGGGTTTCTTGGCGATGAGGTTTTTTTTGAGTTCAACTTAAACGCATTTCGTTCCCGATTTTTTATCGGGTTGGCTGGCGTTTTCTTGCTTATCCTCTCGTTCATAGAGTTTAAAGTCGATTGGAAGGCTTTGGCGGGGCGGCATGCTGAGGCTGCTGCTAAAATTGCTGCGTTGAAATTAAGATATCGACGAGTGCACTCAGGCGGAGAGGGTGAGGGGCTTGATAAACTCGTTGAACTCAGCGGAGAGTTTGAGAAAACGATGGGTCAGCTTCCAGCTATTCCGGATGGTTGGTTTAACAAGCTGAAATCGCTCCACCAGTTTAAAAAGCTTTTAAGCCAAGAAATTAGTCGCCATCCAACGACTCCGTATTGGCTGTTAAGGGTTAAGCTACGGTTTAAAGGCGTTAAGGGGGCCTTCGAAAATGGGTAGCGACTATTTCTTACCTGGGATTGCGCACCGGGATACAAGAAGGCTCGCCTCATGGTATATGGACGCAAAGGAGCATGTGATCCAGGCCGGGTTTTCCGATGAAATTGATTGGCAGGAAGAGGTATCTGCATGTCATCTGAGTGAAACCGACTTTTTGCGGGAATCAGCTTGGGTAATTCTTTCGGCTGGGTTTAAAGAGTCGGTTATCCGTCAGGTATTTACTCGATTCAGTGAAGCTTTTTTTCATTGGGAGGGTTCGGCTAGGATTATCGAAAGTGAAGACCATTGTCGTAATTCTGCCTTAGCCGTGTTCGCGAACGTACGAAAGATTGATGCCATCATTCAGCTAAGCAGGGTAGTACGTGATTGCGGGATCGAAAAAATTCGAGAACGTACACTTAACTCGGGTGCTGCTTTTCTACAGACTTTGCCCCATATAGGGCCGATCACTTCTTTGCATTTGGCGAAAAATATTGGCCTAAATGTCGTAAAACCTGATAGGCATCTAGTCCGTATTGCATTGGCTTCGGGGCATCCCTCGGTTGAACATATGTGTGAGAGTATTTCGAATGCAACTGGTGATTCGCTAGCGGTTGTCGACATTGTTATTTGGCGTTATGCGGCCACGTTTGGCTCTAGATGACTATTTCCCTAATGCAAATGAATGGGGCTCTCAAATCAGATGCGTGACGGGAGCGCGCCCCCATACTAGGCTTTGTGAGCCTCTCCCCACTTCTTCAGTCCCCCCCCTTTCACTCCCCACTGGTCCCTGACCAACCCACCGCCCCCAACGTAGCCCCCACCCCCGTAATTCTCCTGTTTTCGCCATTTTTTGGACTCTAGAGTGTCTAATAGACCACTAGATTCGCTACCTTTCCCCCCCATGCCCCGCTACAATCCCAAGACCGTCGAGCCCAAGTGGCAGCAATACTGGCTGCAAAACAAGACCTTCAAGGCCTCCATCAAGCCCGGGGTTGAAAAGTTCTACTGCCTCGACATGTTCCCGTACCCCTCCGCCAACGGCCTCCACGTCGGCCACCCCGAGGGCTACACCGCCACCGACATCGTCTGCCGCTACAAGCGCATGCGCGGGGTCAATGTCCTGCACCCCATGGGTTGGGACGCCTTCGGCCTGCCCGCCGAGCAGCACGCCATCAAAACCGGCACGCACCCGGCGGAGACCACCCAAAACAACATCGCCAACTTCACACGGCAAATCCGCGCGCTGGGCTTCAGCTACGACTGGGACCGCGAGATCAGCACCACGGATGAAGACTACGTGAAGTGGACGCAGTGGATCTTCACCCAGCTGTTCGAGCACTGGTACGACGCCGCGCAGGACAAGGCGCGGCCCATCTCCGAGCTGCCCCTTCCCGAAGGTCTCGAAACCCAAGGTCCGGCAGCCGTTGAGTCCTATCGCGCAGCATATCGACTGGCGTACATCTCATATGCCCCGGTATGGTGGTGCGAAGAGCTGGGCACCGTGCTCGCCAATGAAGAAGTCATCGATGGCAAGTCGGAGCGTGGTGGGTTTCCCTGTATTAAGCGACCTATGCGGCAATGGATGCTCCGGATTACAGCTTATGCCGAGCGCCTCATCAAGGATATCGAACCGCTCGACTGGCCAGAGTCCATCAAGGCTATGCAGCGCAACTGGATCGGTCGCTCCGAGGGCGGCGAGGTCGAGTTTAAGCTGGAGGAGAGTGGTTATCCGATCAAGGTATTTACTACCCGTCCTGATACCCTCTTTGGTGCCACATTCATGGTTGTTGCCCCGGAAATGGCCGCTGAGCTGCCCATCACGAAGGAACAGGGACAAGCCGTCTCCGATTATATCATGGCTGCTGCAGGTAAAAGTGATCTTGAGCGTGGTTTGGCCAAGGAAAAGACAGGTGTTTTTCTTGGCACATATGCGATCAACCCCGTGAACGGTGCTCGAATCCCAATCTGGACCGCCGACTACGTGATGATGGGCTACGGCACCGGCGCGATCATGGCCGTGCCCGCGCATGACGAGCGCGACTACGCCTTCGCCAAAGCGATGAACCTGCCGATTATTGAGGTGATCTCCGGCGGTGACGTGTCGAAGGAAGCGTACACGGGCGACGGGCCGCTTGTGAACAGCGGATTCCTGGATGGACTCCTCGTCACGGAGGCCAAGAAAAAGGTGCTCGCCTGGCTGGGCGAAAAGGGGCTGGGCAAGGCTCGCGTGCAGTACCGCCTGCGCGACTGGTTGTTCTCCCGCCAGCGGTATTGGGGCGAGCCGTTCCCCATCGTCCACGGCGAAAACGGCCCTGAGGCCGTGCCCGAGTCCGAGCTGCCTGTGAAACTTCCGGCGCTCGCGGACTTCAAACCCACCGGCACCTTCGAGCCCCCGCTGTCGAAGGCCGCGGACTGGGTCAACTATGGCGGCGGCAAGCGTCGCGAGCTGAACACCATGCCTCAGTGGGCGGGTTCGTCGTGGTACTTCTTGCGCTACCTCGATCCGAACAACAACCAGGAGTTCGTGTCGAAGGAAGCTGAGAACTACTGGATGCCCGTGGACCTGTACATCGGCGGGGCGGAGCATGCCGTGCTGCACCTGCTGTACGCCCGCTTCTGGCACAAGTTCCTCTACGACCTCGGCAAGGTTCACAATAACGAGCCTTTCCACAAGCTGGTGAACCAAGGCCTCATCCTCGGCGAGGACGGCGAGAAGATGTCGAAGTCGCGTGGCAATGTGGTGAGCCCCGACGACGTGATCGAGCAGTACGGCGCGGACGCGATGCGCCTGTACGAAATGTTCATGGGCCCGCTCGATCGGCAGAAGCCGTGGCAGATGACGGGCATGGAAGGCCAGTGGCGTTTCCTCAAGCGCGCGTGGCGTGTGACCGTGGGCGATGGGGATGAACAACAAACGCTGGACGATGGGGTTCCTCCGCCGGCGATCCTGAAATCGATGCACAAGACCATCAAGAAGGTGACCGAGGACGTGGAGGGCCTGGCCTTCAACACCGCGATCTCGGCCATGATGGTGTTCGTGAACGACCTGTCGGAACATCTGGAGAAGGAAGGCAAGGCCTACCGCCAGCCCGCCGAGGCGCTGGCGAAGATGCTGTCGGCCTTTGCGCCGCATATCGGCGAGGAGATTTGGCAGTCGCTGGGGTACGCGAACACCTTGGCCTACGAGCCGTGGCCGAGTTACGATGCGGCCCTGACGGTCGACAACGACGTCGAGGTGGTGTTCCAGGTCAACGGCAAGGTGCGCGCCAAGGAGACCGTGCCCAAGGGCACCGCCAAGGACGCGCTGGAGGCCATGGCCCGCGCCAACGCGCGCGTGGCGGAATATCTGAAGGACGCGCAGGTCCTGAAGGTCATCGCCGTGCCGGACAAGTTGGTGAACTTCGTGGTGAAGGGGTAGGGAGGACAGGTAGGGGGTAATGGGTAGGAGGTAGGAGCAGGTCCCTGCGAAGAGGCTGGCAGTTGCGAACTTGGAAATCACGCGGCACACATTTCTATCCCATTTCGTACCCCTTGCCTCCTACCTCCTACCTCCTACCTCCTACCCATTACCTCTTACCGACCACACCGCATCGATGCCGAAGCTTCTCATCCTCGCCACCCGCAATCCCGGCAAGGCTCGCGAGTTCGCACAGTTGCTCGCGCCGCTTGGCTACGAGGTGATCACCGCCTTGCAAGCCGGTTACGACCACGAACCCGACGAAACCGGGACGACGTTCCGCGACAACGCCCTCATCAAGGCCCGAGCGGTGTTCGAGGGGACGGGCGGTAAGCACGCCGTTCTCGCGGATGACAGCGGCCTCGCAGTGGATGCCTTGGGCGGCACGCCGGGTGTTTGGTCGGCCCGCTACGCCGGGCCGGGTTGTAGCGACGATGACAACAACAAGAAGCTGGCGCGCGAGTTGTCGGACTTTGCCGACCTGTCCGCGCGTACGGCGCGCTACCAAATCGCCCTGTGCCTGATCGAGCCCGGTACAGGGCCCGTGTTTTTCGAAGCGGCCTGCGAAGGCGTCATCGGGTTCGAGGAGCGGGGCGGGGGAGGCTTCGGCTACGACGTGCTGTTCATCCCCACGGGCGCGGACGGGAAGCCGCTGGATGGACGGACGTTCGCCGAGATGAGCGCGGAGGAGAAGCACCCGCTCAGCCATCGCGGCAAGGCCGTGGCGGCGTTGCTCGCGTATCTCCGCGCTCACTGATTTGTCATTCCTTTCGACAAATCCTGCGCGAAACACGCGATTTGTATTTCCATTTCGTGACGGAAATCCGATGGATCCTGTGATTCGGCCGGATTGTCGGACATTTCCGCGCCCGGCACCGAACTTGCTCTTAACATCCCCGAGCCCTGTTTGGGGTTCGCACAAGGGGGGAATCATGAGAGCTCTGAGAACTCAATTCGCCGTGTTGGCCGTCGTGGCCTTCGCCGCCGCCGCCACGTCCGCCTTCGCCCAGACCGCCGTCCATCCCGCCGACTGGAGCGCCGCGGCCAACGCCGCTTCGCTGCAAACCTCCGGGAAGACCTTGGTCTTCCACGTCAAGGATGTTTCCGAAGCCGTCCGCCTCACTGTCCTCGATCTCAAGGGGCGTCCGGTGTGGTCACGCACCGCAACACCGATGGACGGCGCCGTGACGCTCGCCTGGGACGGTTCCGCCGCCACCTCGCAGGCGGTTCGCGGCGTGTACGTGGCCCGGGCTGAGGCCGTGGGCACGGGACGCAAGACCTTGGTCGAGAAGTCGTTCGTCTACGCGCCTTGAAGTTTCTTGTCCCATAAGATTTCGTCGTGATTGAGCAGGTTCCGGGAGTATGTTCCCGGAGCCTGTTTTTTTGGCGATGTCATGACCATTGTTTTTCTGGAAATCGTCGCAATCAAACTGTTCGCGAACGGTTTTTTTCATTCGAGGGGCGTCAAAACCGATTATTTGCCCTCCCGTTATCGAATCTGACGGTAGATTGCGGACTCGCAACGATGCGGGTCTCTGCTTGCGCCTTGCGAACCACCATCAATTCCGATGATAGGAGTGAGTGATGACCGCAAAAATCGCGACGGCCTTGGCCTTGGCTTTGGGGATGTTTTCACACGGCATGGCGGCCCAGGATTCCGCCGCGTCTGCCGCAGCCAGGGAATTTCAAATCCTCGGTATCTACAGCCTTCCCCAAGGCGATCTGGGTGACGAGGAAAAGGGGGCCGCGACCATGGGCTTCGGCGGTGGCGTTGAGTTCCTCACGCCCATGAAGTCAAAGCCAAACATGCAGATTGTCGCAGGTGCCTATTACATCTTCCATCCTACCGATAATGCTGAAATAGAAAAGCAAATGGAGGAATTTTTTGGGGAAGAAGTGACCGCTACGGGCGGAAACTTCACCACCATCACGGTGCTTGGTGGGGTGCGCGTGAACAATATCGGTATGCCCGGATTGTATTTGCAGGGCCAAGCCGGCATCAATATCGCCTCTGTCAGCGACTACACAGTTGACTTCGAGACGGGTGGGGATTATACCGATACGTTCGAGTCCGCCAACTCCTTCGCGTTTTCCCTGGGGGCCGGCATGAAACTTGGAAAACTCGATATCGGTGTGCGCTACATGAATTTCGGCGAACCCGAGTTCGATGTCGAGTCGGAAGACGAGTACGGCTATACCATGGAAGGCAAGGCCGAGCTTGCGATGTCCTTGCTGGCCGTCACGGTTGGCTACAGCTTCTAATGTGCTAGATAACCAGCGCGGACGGGGCGAAGAATAAGCCCGTCCGCGCATATTTCCCTTCCGAATGAGGGCTTCTTGATGAATCTTAGAGCCATATTGCTGTTGACGATGATGTTCACCCTCGTCGTGACGGATGAGGTTCGGGCCGATACCAAAAAGCCGTCACCCATCGGACTCAGCATTCTGGGGGCGCTTGCGTTTCCCCAAGACGATTTTGCCGATGGAAAATTCTTTGACAAAGAGAAGGATGGCGCAGCGACCCGAGGATACGGAGTCGGCATCGAATTTGCCCAGCCGCTCCAAGGCGAAAACATGCAAGCTTTCGCTGCGGCTTATTTCATTCGCAATCCGATGGATCTCGGGGAGTATGAGGAATCGGGAGAAGATGATTACGTGATTTATAACGTGACGTTTGAGTCTGGCGCGTGGACCAATCTTTCCGTAATGGGGGGGCTGCGGATCACGCAGCTGGGGGGAGTCGAAGGACTCTATCTCCAGGGGGCCGCGGGCATCAACAGAGTGTCGATGGACGATTTTGAGGCCAGTATTCATGTCGAGGATTTATATGGTTACTATGAGAACATTGATGAAGAGATCGTCTACTCGGCATCTTCGGAGAATGTCTTCGCTTTTTCCATCGGAGCCGGCATCAAGGTGGGCGCGTTCGACATCGGTGTGCGCTATTTTAATCTCGGTGAACCGAATCTCCGACTCAAAGCCAAGAGTACAACAGGTGAAACGGATAGTGAGAACAAGAAAATCGAAATTCCGGTTTTCGCAGTGGTCGCGGGCGTTAGCTTCTGACCCAAAGCGGGGCGCGGAATCCTGCGCACGACCCAACAAAAAAGCCTCGTCCGGCGGACGAGGCTTTTTTGTTGTTTATCGGAGTAGGGGCAAATGGTTATTTGCCCTTACTCCGTGCTGGCTTCTTCCTTGCGGTCCAGCGCCCCCATCAGCGCGTGCCACGACAGCGTCGCGCACTTGATGCGCGAGGAATATTCCTTCACCCCCTCGAACAGCTTGAGCTTGCCCAGGTGGTTGGGCTGGGTCTCGGGGTTCAGGTTCCCCTTCACCATCTCGTGAAACTCGCCGAACAGCGTGCGGGCCTCCTCCAGCGTCTTGCCTTTGAGCTGCGCGGTCATCAGGGAGGCGCTGGCCTTGGAGATGGCGCAGCCCGTGCCCTCGAAGCTCACGTCCTCGATCGTCGCGCCGTCGGCGCTTACCTTGGCATACACCGTGATGTTGTCGCCGCACAGCGGGTTATGCCCGTGGCACATGAAGGTCGCGTCCGGCATGGGCCGGAAGTTCCGCGGGTTGCGGTTGTGGTCGAGAATGACCTGCTGGTAAAGGGCGTTGGAAGCGGACATATCAGGAATGCTGAACAAAGAATGATGGAAAGATGGAAAGATGGAATGATGGAGAAAAGGGTGTGGGGATGGTTCGCCGCATTTGGAAAAGAATTGTAGGGCTCGTATGAAAAGGCGATATAACGAACGTTGTGTTTCGTTTCATCATTTCATCTTTCCATCTTTCCATCATTTCCTCTTCATCCCTTGAACATGTCCCGGATCTTCACGATCCCCTTCGCCAACGCGTCCAGATCGGCCTCCGTGTTGTACGGCCCCAGCGAGGCGCGGGCGGTGGCGGGGACGCCGAAGCGATCCATGGTCGGTTGCGCGCAGTGGTGGCCCGCGCGGATGGCGATGCCGTCCTGATCGAGCAAGGTGCCGATGTCGTGAGGGTGCACCCCCTCCAGCGTGAAGCCCAGGATGGCGCCCTTCCCCGGAGCGGTGCCCACAAGGCGAACCCCCTCAATCCCTTCCAGCAGCTTTGTTCCGTACTCCAGCAGCGCGTGCTCGTGCGCGGCGATCTTGTCCAGTCCGGTCGCCAGCAGCCAATCCACGGCGGCGCCGAGCCCCACCACCTCGGCGATGGCAGGTGTGCCGGCCTCGAAGCGGTGCGGCGGGTCCTGATACGTGGTTTTTTCGAACGTCACGCGGCGGATCATGTCGCCGCCGCCCTGCCACGGGGGCATGGTCTTGAGCAGCTCCATGCGGCCCCACAGGACGCCGATGCCGGTGGGTCCGAAGATCTTGTGGCCCGAGAAGGCGTAGAAGTCGGCACCCATCGCCTGCACATCCACGGGGGCGTGGCTGGCGCCCTGCGCTCCGTCCACCACGATGACCGCGCCGACGGAATGCGCGAGGCGGGCCATTTCGGCGATGGGGTTGACGGTGCCGAGGGCGTTGGAGACATGGCCCACGGCCACGATCTTGGTGCGCTCGGTGAGGAGGCGCTTGTAGATCTCGAGATCGAGCACGCCGCGGTCGTCGCAGGGGATGACCTTGAGGGTGGCGCCGGTGCGCCCGGCGACGAGTTGCCACGGGACGATGTTGGCGTGATGCTCGATTTGCGAGAGGATGATCTCGTCGCCCGGTTTCAGGTGCGCGCCGCCGTACGAGGCCGCCACGAGGTTGAGGGCCTCGGTCGTGCCCCGCACGTATATGACTTCCTGATCCGACGGGGCGTTGAGGAGCGTGGCGACCTTGCGGCGCGTGCCCTCGTAGGCGGCGGTGGCCTTTTCGCTCAGGCGGTACACGCCGCGGCGGACGGTGCCGTAGTCCTGGCGGTAAAACGTGTCGAGGGCGTCGAGGACGGCGAGGGGTTTCTGCGCGGTGGCGGCGGTGTCGAGGTACACAAGGGGTGTCCCGTCGGCCATCGGACGGTTCAGAACCGGGAATTGGGATTTGACGTGTAGGGGCAAATAATTATTTGCCCCTACACCGTTCCGGCTTTCAACCGTCATATCGTTCCCCCGTTCAGGGAAGCCGAGAGGAATTTCCACGCCGCATCGCGCTCGGCGGTGTCTTCCAGCATCTCCAGCGACTCGCCGAGGAAGGCGCGGGTGAGCAGGGCGTTCGCCGCGACCTTGTCGAGCCCGCGCGAGCGAAGGTAAAACAGTTGCGCGGGATCGGTCTTGCCCGAGGTCGCGCCGTGGCTGCACTTCACGTCGTCGGCGTGGATGATCAGGCGCGGCTTGGCGTCGCCGCGCGCCTCGGAGGAGAGCAGTCGGTGCTGGAGCAGCTGGCGCGCGTCGGTGCGCTGCGCGCCGCGCTCCACGGTGACGGTGCCGTCCACGCTGCTGCGCGCGGTGCCGCCCGCCACGGCCTTGAACAGCTGCCGCGACGTGCAATCCGGCGCGGCGTGGCGCACGCGGACGTAGCGGTGGACGCGGTTTGCGCCGGTGACGGCCGCCGCGCCGCGCAGGTCGAGGCTCGCTCCGGGGTCGAGGAGCTCCGCCTCCACAGCCAGACGCGCGAGGCGCGAGCCGGTGGAAAGGGAGAGCATTTCCACGCGGGAATCACGCTCCTGCACAAGGCGCACTTTCAGGAACTGCACGCCCTCCACCGCGTCCCGCTGCACGAGGCGCAGTCGCGCGCCGGGGGCCAGCGTGAACGCCGCCATGGCGTTGAGCATGCCATCCGGGCCAAGGCCTTCGGAAGCCAGCGTGACCGAGACCTCGGCGTTCTCCTCCACGTCGACGATCACGGCGTGGTCGGCTCGGCCCGCGCGCGGCGCGGCGGGGAGGGTCAGATGCAGCACGGCTTTGGCGCCTGCGGGGATGCGCAGGACGAGCGGGTGCGCGGCGAAGGCGCAGGCCAGCGCCGCCGGGGCGTCCTGTCCCCCCACGCGGATCTCGTAGTCGTCGAGCGAGGCGGTCTCGAAACCCGAGCCCTCGGCGCGGGGCGGGGGCGTGTCGCCGGGGATGCGCAACAGGGCGGCCTTGAGATCAGCGGCGGACACGAAGGAAAAGTCCTCGTGGCCGGTGCCGGGCATCCCGAGGGCGGCGAAGGTGTCCCACGCTTCGGCGCGCAGGTCGCCCAAAGCCGGGGACGGCGCGGTGTTCACGGCGCGCTCGGCGGCCTTGAACAAGGCTTCCGGAACCTCGGGCACGAAGGTGTCCCGCATCGTCACCGCGTTCATGTTATGCCCCGACCCAATCGTACCCGCGTGTCTCGACCTCGAGGGCCAGATCCGGGCCGCCCGTCTTGACGATGCGGCCGCCCGCGAAGATGTGCACCACGTCCGGCTTGACGAGGTCCAGCAGGCGCTGGTAGTGCGTGATGAGCAGCACGGCGCTGTCGGGGCGGCGCAGGGCGTTGATGCCCTTGCTCACCACGCGCAGGGCGTCCACGTCGAGTCCCGAATCCGTTTCGTCGAGGATGGCCACCTCGGGTTCGAGAATCGCCATCTGGAGGATTTCGTTGCGCTTCTTTTCTCCGCCCGAGAACCCCTCGTTCACGCCGCGCTCCGAAAAGCGCTTGTCCATGTCGAGGAGTTTCATCTTGGCGTCGAGCAGTTCCTGAAAGTCGAACGGATCCAGCTCCTCTTGTCCGCGCTCCTTGCGACGGGCGTTCATGGCCACGCGCAGGAACTCGGAGTTCGGCACGCCCGGAATCTCGACGGGGTACTGGAAGCCCAGAAACAGGCCCTTGCGGGCGCGTTCGTCCGCCTCGATGCCCAAGAGGCTCTCTCCGCGCAGCAGGATGTCGCCGCCGGTGACCTCGTAATCCGGATGCCCCGCCGCCACTTTCGACAGCGTGCTTTTGCCCGAGCCGTTGGGGCCCATGATGGCATGGACCTCGCCGGCGTTCAGTGTGAGCGAAACGCCCTTGAGCAACTCCAGCGGAGGAGGGCCGGGGAGGGAGGCGCGGAGGTCGGTGATTTGGAGGAGGGGGGTGGTCATGTGGTTAGGTAGGGGGTAGGGGGTAAGGGGTAGGAGGTAAAAGGTTGAAGGAATTCGTCGGGTGATGGCTGCATGGTGGTGTGTGCTGATAGGCATGAACCTGTGTTTGCTCCTACCCCCTACCTCCTACCCCTTACCTTCTCTCTCGTCATCCCACGCTGTTCTCCAGCTTCAGCGTCAGCAGCTTCTGCGCTTCCACCGCAAACTCCATCGGGAGTTGGTTGAAGACCTCGCGGCAAAAGCCGTTCAGGATCATCTGAATCGACTCCTCGCGAGGGATGCCGCGCGACTGGAGGTAGAAGAGCTGATCCTCGCTGATCTTGGACGTGGAGGCCTCGTGCTCCAGCACGGCGTCGTCGCGGCCGACCTCGAGATAGGGGAAGGTGTGGGCGCTGCTGTCGTGCCCCACCAACATGCTGTCGCACTGCGAGAAGTTGCGCGCGCCGGCGGCGTTCTTGCCGATGCGTACGAGGCCCCGATAGGCGTTGCTGCTCTTGTCGGCCGAGATGCCCTTGGAGATGATGCGCGACTTCGTGTCCCGCCCCAGGTGGATCATTTTGGTGCCGGTATCGGCCTGCATCATGCCGTTGGTGAGGGCCACCGAGTAGAACTCGCCCACGCTGCCGTCTCCCTGCAAGATGCAGCTCGGGTATTTCCAGGTGATGGCCGAGCCGGTCTCCACCTGCGTCCACGAGATCTTGGAGTTCTTCCCTTTGCAGAGGCCGCGCTTGGTCACGAAGTTGTAGATGCCGCCCTTGCCGGTCTCGGGATCGCCCGAGTACCAGTTCTGCACCGTGCTGTACTTGATCTCCGCGCCGTCCAGCGTCACCAGCTCCACCACCGCGGCGTGCAGCTGGTTGGTGTCGAACTTGGGGGCCGTGCAGCCTTCCAGATACGAGACGTAGCTGTCTTCCGACGCGACGATGAGGGTGCGCTCGAACTGTCCGCTCTCCTCGGTGTTGATGCGGAAGTAGGTGGACAGCTCCATGGGGGAGCGCGTGCCCGGGGGGATGAACACGAACGAGCCGTCGGTGAACACGGCGGAGTTGAGGGCCGCGTAGAAGTTGTCGCCCACCGGCACCACCGAGCCCAAGTACTGCTCCACCAGCTCGGGGTACTCGCGCACGGCCTCGGAGATGGAGCAGAAAATCACCCCGTGCTCCAGCAGCTTCTTCTTGTGCGTGGTGGCCACGCTCACGGAGTCGAACACGGCGTCCACCGCCACGTTGGCGAGGCGCTTCTGCTCGTCGAGCGGAATGCCCAGCTTCTCGAAGGTGCGCAGGATCTCCGGATCGACTTCGTCGAGGTCCGTGAGCTCGGGCTTCTTCTTGGGCGCGGCGAAGTACACGATGTTTTGATAGTCGATGGGCGGGTAGTTCACGTGCGCCCACTCCGGCTCCTTCATCGTCAGCCACTTGCGATAGGCCTTGAGCCGGAACTCGAGCAGGAACGCCGGCTCTTCCTTCTTCGCCGAGATGGCGCGGATGACGTCCTCGTTCAGGCCCTTCTTGAAGGCCTCCATCTCCACCGGCGTGGTGAAGCCGTACTTGTACTCCGACGCGGCGAACGCGTTGCCGTCGTCGGTCTCAAGCGCCGCGGGAGTCGTCAGGATGTCCTTGTCGTCCGCCATGTCGTTTACCACATGCCGCCATTGACCGGGCGACCGCCTTGCAGGGGCGCGTTGGCCGGGTCATCGGGCGTGTTGTACGGGATCACGTTCATGCCGCCGAAGAGCTGGCGGCGCATGGTATCCTCGATGAAGGCCAGCGTCGCGCCCACGGACGAGCCGCAGCTGCCGCACGCGCCCTCGTAGCGCACCTTCAGGGTCTTGCCTTCCTCGAGGTCCAGCACCTGCAGGTCGCCGCCGTCCATGTTCAGGCCGGGGCGGATGTCGCTATTCAGCAGGAGTTCGACTTCCTCAAGCTGCTTTTCCTTGGGCTTTGCGAGCCAGGCATTGTCCGCTTCCGTCAGCGTTTCATACGCGCTGCGACGGGGGCCGTTGCCGGCGGCCTGTTGCTGGCGCAGCTGTGCCGAAGCCAACGCCAGGGCCTTGGCGGCGGGGTAGGTCTCGCGCGCGGTCTCCAGCAGCATGGGCAGGTTGGCGAAGGCGACGTCGGGGGTCTGCGCGGTGGCGGGCACGCCCGCTTCGTCGCGCAGGAGGTTATCGATTTCCTCCATCGAGGTGTCGCAGGCGGTGTCGAGTTTCATGCCGCGCACCAGCGAGCAGAGGATCTCGCCCATGGCCATGGAGACGGGGCCTCCGTAGGAGAAGAACTTGGCGTCGTAGATGAGGTCGGTCTGGGGATCGACCAGCCAGTACACCTTGATGTCCTTGAACTTGGCCGTGACAAGGGCCAGATCCTTGGCGGTGGCGTCTTCAGTGAAGAACGCGCCGCGATGGCGGGGGTTCGCGGCCAGGCTTTCTATTTTCTTGGAAAACTTCCGATCTTCCGCGGCGGAGGGCGTTCCCAAGGTCGCGGGGACTTCGGCAGGATCCCGAACAGGTTGAGACATCGCAGAAACCCCCTTTCATGCTGAAATTTACCAAATATCTACCGATTTGGTAAGGAATTAGAAAGTACGGTTGACCCCATGACACAGCGCCTTAATCGCTCGAAAATCGCCACTTTGCTCGCCTCCGAGAGCCAAGGGCTGAACATCCCGGTGACCGTATCCGGCTGGGTGCGGACCCGGCGCGAGTCCAAGGCGGGGCTGGCATTTGTCGAGGTCAATGACGGTTCCTGCTTCGACAATTTGCAGCTGGTGGTTCCGGCCGAGTGGCCGGGGTATGGGGGTACGGTTCCTGACCTGCATGCCGGGGTCGCGGTGCGGGCGCAAGGCGTGCTCGTGGCCTCGCAAGGCGGTCGGCAGGCGGTGGAACTGCGGGTGTCGTCGCTCGAGATCGTGGGGGGGTGCGACCCGCTGCACTATCCGGTCGGCAAGCAGAAAATCAGCTATGAGACGCTGCGGGAGTTACCCCACTTGCGTCCGCGCACCAACACCTTCGGCGCCATCGCGCGCCTGCGCGACGTGCTGGCCGCCGAGGTGCACGCGTTTTTCCGGGAGCGTGGATTCCGCTGGGTGCACACGCCGCTGATCACCGCCAACGATGCCGAGGGCGCGGGCAAGTCTTTTCAGGTCACCACGCTTGATCTCGAAGGGCTCGGAAAGTCGGGCCGGTCGCCGGATTTCACCCAGGACTTTTTCGGGCGCCCGGTGAGCCTCACCGTGTCGGGGCAGCTTGAGGGCGAGGCCTACGCGCTGAGCCTGGGCGATGTGTACACCTTCGGCCCCACCTTCCGCGCCGAGAATTCCAACACCTCACGCCACCTCGCCGAGTTCTGGATGGTGGAGCCCGAGATGGCCTTCGCCGACCTCGAGGACGACATGGAGTTGGCGGAAAGCTTCCTCAAGCGGCTGTGCCGCGGCGCGCTGGAGCATTGCCCGCGCGAGATGGCCTTCTTCGCCGAGCGCGTGGAGCCGCAGGCCGTGGCGCGTCTGGAGGAGATCGTCGCCAAGCCCTTCGTGCGCATGACCTACACCGAGGCGGTGGAGCGGCTGCGCGCGAGCGGCGAGTTGTTCCAGTTCCCCGTGGAGTGGGGGGGCGACCTGCAATCGGAGCACGAGCGCTGGCTCGCTGAAAAGCACTGCAAGGCGCCGGTGATCCTGGTCGACTATCCGAAGGCCATCAAGGCGTTCTACATGAAGCAGAACGAGGACGGGCGCACGGTGCGCGCCATGGACGTGCTGCTGCCGCACGTGGGCGAGATCATCGGCGGCTCGCAGCGCGAGGACCGCGCGGACGCGCTGGTGGCGCGCATGCGGGAGATGGGGCTCGACGACCACGCGGTGGCGTCACTGGACTGGTATCTCGACCTGCGCCGCTACGGCGGGGTGCCGCACGCAGGCTTCGGTCTGGGCTTCGAGCGCATGGTGCAGTTCGCGTCGGGCATGGCCAACATCCGCGACGTGATCCCATTTCCGAGAACACCGGGAAAGGTTTAAGGTGGGGGAAACAGGTAGGGGGTAGGAGGTAAGAGGTCAGCAAACCCCTCTTACCTCCTACCTCCTACCTAACCTCCGCTTCGCCCGCGAAGACCTTCCCCTCCAACGTATACAGCGCCTTCCCGCCGTTTACCAGCGCCTTCTCCAACAGCGGCGTGCCACCGCGCAGCACGATGCGGACGTTGGCCGGAGCATGCGGGCGGGCCGACATCGACGGCGCGATGCCGGTGACGGAAATGCCGCCGACCTTGCGCTTGGAGAACACCCAGTCCGTCAGCATCGGGTGGCGCCACGCCGCGAACCATCCGGCCTGATGCAACGTGTTGCCCGACCCGGGCACGTTGCGCACCTCGGAGTACAGGAAGTCGGCCTTGTCCTCGTAGACGGCCTTCCGCAGCGAGTCCACGGAGACGACCTGGAAGCTTCCGGAGAAGGCCACCGGGTTCTTCATGCCCGTGTCGCTGGTGAAGCGCACAAACTTTCTGCCGAGCTGGGCCTCCATCTTGGTGACGAGCGTGCGTGAGCCGCGGTCCACGTTCACCGTCGGATCCGTCGCGCCGTGGAAGAACCATGCGGGCGTCTTGACGTATTGCGGGATGACCGCGGCCGCGGTATCGCCGCCGCCGGCCGTGGGCACCGCCGCCGCGAACATCGTCGGGTTCCACTTCATCAGCTCGATGGTGCCGAAGCCGCCCATCGAGAGTCCCGCCACGTAGAAGCGTGTGGTGTCGAGTGAAAATTCCTTCTTGAGCGAGTCGAGAATGCTCACGATGCCGATGTTGGGATTGCTGCGCGCGCCGTCCCAGGTGTTGGACGGCCACCACAAGACGTTCGACGGGCACTGCGGCACCATCACGAAGTGCGGGTATTTGGCCTGCACGCTGTCGCGCACCCACGGTTGCGGCAGTTCTTCGTTGTAAATCTGGGCGGTGTTGTTGTTGCCGCGTTCCCCGATGCCGTGCAAGGCCACCACGATCGGGTACTTCTGCGCGGGGTTGTAGCCCACGGGAACGAAGAGGCGGTAGTACATCGTCGCGCCCGTGATGGCGTGCGACCGCGCCTGGAAGTTCGTGCTGAGCCACGATTGACTTTTGTTCTGGGCGAAGGCGGCGCCGAGCGCGAGGGCGCCGAGCAGGGCGGCGCGGCTGATAATCGGAGGGAATTGCGACAATCGGGACATCGGGGGCTCCTTGGGCTCTTGTCGAACGGTGCATGCCGTTGCGGTTTTTCCAATATATCGCGTCGCCCCGCCGATGGGGTCATGTTTCAGCCCGAATTCCGTCTGCGAACCGTGTCGGTGCGCATGGGGACGGGCCGGGGTGATTCACGCTAGCTCTTGACGATTCCGGTTCGCGGATTCATATTCCGTTCGTGAACCAGCTCCATACCACCCCGGCGATGACCTCCGCCCGCAAAGTTCTTGCGGTGTGGGCGATTCGCGCGTGTGCGGAAACGGGAGCGGCGTAGCGTAGGCTACCACAGGCCATCAGAGGCCCGCTCCCGCAAGGGGGCGGGCCTTTTTGTTTTGGGTCTTCGCGCTTGGGGCTTCGTGGGATTCAGGGATGTCGATGTGTCGATGGAATGGATTGAAAAGGGGGTTCTCGGTGCGGTTGCAGAGATTTCGGTATTGGGAGGCCGGTGGGGGCGGCACGTTGGTGCGGGAGTTCGCGCCCGCCGCGGAATCGGAGCGGCCATTCCTGGCTGCTGTGGCGGCGCGGCCCTCGCTGGCGGCGGCATACCTGGCGGCCTTCGTGGCGGCCACGCTGTTCTCGGCAAAGGGAATCTTCGCCAAGAAGGCCTACGACGCCGGCGCCTCGCCCGAAGCCTTGCTGGCCCTCCGGTTTGCCATGGCGGCTCCGGCATTCGCGTGGATCGCGCTACGGGCAGGGGAGGGAACGCCCACTTCCGCGTTGACGCGCCGTGACTGGGCCCTCATCGTCGTGGTGGGCGGACTCGGCATCATGCTGTCGAGCCTGCTCGACTTCCACGGCCTGCGCTACATCAGCGTGGGCCTTGAGCGGATGATCCTGTACTCGTATCCGGCGATGGTCGTGCTGATCACGGCGTGGCTCGCGCGTCGGCGACCCGGTGCCGTCGCGCTGGCGGCGCTGGCGCTCACCTACGTCGGGTTGGCCGTGGCCTTCGCGGGTGAAGCGTCCTTCACCGACGCGCATTCGCTGTCGATCGGCGGCGGGCTCGTCCTCGCCGCCGCGCTGGTGTACGCGCTGTTTCTGGTCGGCTCGGAACGCCTCGCCAAGCGCCTCGGCGCGCAGCGCCTCACGGCGCTCGGCATGCTGAGCTGCGCGGCCCTGATGATGCCCCTCGGTTTCGCGGGTGAAGGGCTCGGCGTGTTCCATCAGACGGTGGCGGCGTACCTCTGGATCGCGCTCATGGCGCTGTTCGGCACGGTCGTGCCCGCCGTGCTCACCGCGCATGCGCTGAAGCGGCTGGGCGCCGCGCGCCTGTCCATCACCGGCACGGCGGGCGCCGTCGCGGTGCTGCCGCTGGCGGCGGCGCTACTTGGCGAGCCTGCGGGGCTCGCGCAGTGGGGCGGCTTCGCCCTCACCGTCGCGGGCGGGGTGGTGCTGGCGCGTCGGTAATCGGTTGTTGGGGCAAATAATTATTTGCCCGTACAACGCGCCAAATCTTGTCGTCAGGGTTCGACGCGCAGCACCTTGCCGCGCGCGTCCCGGTAGATCACGCGCCCGCCTTGGCGTTCGATGAACACAAGGCCGCTCGCATCACGCTGCACCCGGATCTCCGGCGCGGCCGCAGGCCTTGCGCCGCGCGCCGCGAGGGACACGGGATGGTTGCGCAGGTAATCGCCCGTTCCCAGCGCCAGTGCGCGGCCCGTGCGGTAAAAGTCGCCCGCACCGGGGCAGTTGGTGTCCTCGTAGGTGAGGGCCATCACTTCGGTGCCTTGGGTCTGCCACCAAAAACTCTCGGGATACTGCGACTTGAACCCGTCCGACCACGACACCACGTAGTTCCACGGCTCGATGCCTTCGATGAAATACGACCGCACTCCGGTGATGTACTCGCGCTCCAGCGCGGCGTAGGCGGTCGAGGTGCCGGCCTCGTGATGGTAGAAGAAGAACCGGGTGCAGTTCACCTGATCGGAGTGCAGGTTCAACGCCGCGCGAATCCGGCCCTGCGCCGGGCCCGTCGAGAGCGTTTGGAAGGTCGCCTTGAGCGCCGCGACCTCGGGCTGAAGGGTCGTCTGGTTCCAGTTCCCCTCGATGTCCAGGCCGTTGGCGTTCTGCCGCGCCTTGCCCAGCACGACGCCGTCCGGGTTGTACATGGGCACGAAGTGGAAGACGAAATCGCGGCGCAGGGCGGCGGCCGCGGTGTTCGAGGTCGCGGTATCGGCCACGAAGTCCAGCATCTCGCGGAGCACGTAAAAGCTCTGCACCTCGGCGGGGTGGGTGCGCGCGTGGACGAAGACGCGGGGCTTGACCTTGCCCGCCTCCTCGCCGATGGTGACGCGCCAGATGGGGCGCAACTGGACGGAGCGACCGATGCTGTCCACGCGCAACAGAGGCCGCTGCCGCCAGCGGGCGAGGTCGGCGTTCAGCGAATCGAGCGGGTACCCCCAGCCGTTGGTGCTGTCGGGCTGGGCGACCGCGAGGACGGGCAGCAGGGCCGCCAACGCGAACGCGGCGGAAATCCGGGCACGGGACATGAGCTTAAAGGTAACCGGCGAGGCGCATGACCTTAAAATGACGCACAATGCGAGGTTGTGTGACAGGAAAGAGACATGAGCCGGGCGCTTTGGCCATACCCTAAGGACATCATCGGCGCGGGATTTCATGAAGACTTTGGGAACACCTGCTCTTGGACTCACCGGCATGGTACTGGGCCTTGTCCTGGGCGCCTGTTTTGATCCCATCGTGGATCCTGAAACCGAAAGTTCCGCCACCGAAACGCCTTCCAATGAGCCGGAAATTCCCGGAGGCGAGAATGTTCCCGTCGGGGACGGTGGAGTTCCGTCGGACACCCCGGTGCCGCCGGATACGTTGCTGATTCTTCCCGATCCGGGCGCACCGAACATTCCGAATGATCCGGACGACTCGAATCCGGGGGGAGGCGCGTCTCCGACCTCGGAAGGCGGAGCGGAGGGAACCCCTGCCGCGGGAAATGCCTGGGGGGTTGTGAACGGCGTGGCCGGAACGTCCGGCATCTCCGCAGGCAAGACGTTGTACGACGTGGAATGGGGCGGGGGACGCTTCGTGGCCGTGGGAGACAAGGGGATCATCCTGTATTCCGCGGACGGCGAAGCGTGGACCGCGGCTTCATCCGGAACCTCTGCGGTCCTGCGTTCCGTCGTGTGGCGCGCATCATCCGGCGGGCTGCCGGGTTTCTTCATCGCGGTGGGGGACGGGGGCACCGTGCTCACCTCACCCGATGGCGCGGCGTGGACGCCGCGAACCGCGGGCTCCTCGATCAGCTTCACGCGCGTGGCCACGAACGGTTCGGTTGCGATTGCGGTTGGATACGTGGAGTATTGCTCGGGCTTTCCCTGTACTGCGACGCAGCCTTCCACGCCGACCGAATTGCCTCCGGCCATGGCCAAGGCGGCGTGTTGCGTCCCCGTGTATTCTTACAGCGCGTACCTGTACACGTCGCCGGACGGCATCCATTGGACGCGGCGAGTGGTCGCCCACCAACCGGGCCCCTCTTCTCCGTCGGTCGCCATCGGTGGTGGCACGGCGGGGACCCGATTCGTGGCGCTTGGCGGCGGTGGCTGGATCGCGACATCGTCCGACGGGTTGAATTGGTTGACCGAATCCGAGGTTTCAAATCCCAGCTTCTTGGACGCGGCTTGGG
Source organism: Ulva armoricana (assembly GCA_032360965.1). Taxonomy (NCBI): domain Eukaryota; kingdom Viridiplantae; phylum Chlorophyta; class Ulvophyceae; order Ulvales; family Ulvaceae; genus Ulva; species Ulva armoricana. The sequence continues at coordinate 69,479 of JAUMHO010000435.1, forward strand.
GAAGCGCAGGCAGTGCGGCGGGCTGGGTTGCCGTGGCTCGCACGTCCTCCGATTCGAAACCGGCGGGCGTCGCTTATGCGTCCATCGACGGGAAAAACTGGCAGCTTCAGTCCGCGCTGGGCTTCGTCCCGTACGCTGTGATCTGGACGGGGTCCCGATTCATCGTGGCGGGAACCGGGGGTGGTCTGAGGATCCTGGAAGGTTCCAACTGGACAGGCCGGAACACGGGCGTGACCGCGTCGCTGCTGGGGCTGGCGCATCGTCCCGGCACCGCGACCGTGCCGGCGCGCATCGTTGCGGTGGGGCAGAGCGGGACTATCGTCGTTTCCGACTGAACAGACCCCCAAAACGCAAAAAGCCTCCCGGCGAACCGAGAGGCTTTTTGGAGCGGGCTAAGAGACTCGAACCCTCGACCTTCTCCTTGGCAAGGAGATGCTCTACCAACTGAGCTAAGCCCGCATTCCGATCCGGAATCGCTTCCCGAACGGGAGGCAAAGGATAAAAAGGGGAAGGGGGACGGTCAAGGGAGCCGGGTCACATTCCCAGTAAATTCCGAACATCCGCCTCACTTTTGACCGGAATCGCCAGCTTCGCGGCCTTCTCCAACTTGCTCCCTGCGGCCTCGCCGGCGAGCAGCACGGTGGTCTTCTTCGACACCGAATCACTCACCTTCGCACCCGCGTTCTCGAGAAGTTCACGGGCCTCGTCGCGGCTCCAGGAGGGAAGGGTGCCGGTAATCACCCAGGTCTGCCCGGCCAAGGGTTGCTCGCCCGCCGGGGCGTCGTAATCCATCTTAAGTCCGGCCTTTTCAAGTTTTCGCAAGACCTTGATATTCTGTTTGTTGTGGAAATACTCAAAGAGGCTTTGTGCGATGCGCCCACCCACCTCGGGCACGGCCTCCAGCTCCTCGAGTGCCGCGGCCTCGACCTTTTCGAGGGTTCCGAAGTGCCGGGCCAGCACCTTGGCCGTGGTCTTGCCCACAAAGCGGATGCCGAGCCCGAAAAGCAGGCGGTCGAGGCCGCGGCTTTTGCTCTCCTCCAAAGACACCAGAACGCGTTGCGCCGACTTCTCGGCCATGCGTTCAAGGCCTTCCAAATCATCCTGACGGAGCGCATACAAGTCCCCGAAATCCTTCAGCTTGCCGGATTCCAGCAAGGCATCCATGAGGGCCGGCCCCAAATGCTCGATGTTCATCGCGCCGCGGCTGCCGAAGTGGAGCAGCGCGCGCTGGACCTGTGCCGGGCATTGCAGGTTGTCGCAGCGCCAGGCGACTTCCTCTTCCACCTTGGACAGCGCCTCGCCGCATACCGGGCAATGCGTGGGTGGCTCGATGGCCTTGTGTCCGCGCGGCCGCTTTTCCGGAACCGCCGCCGTGATCTTGGGGATGATTTCCCCGCCCTTTTCCACCCGTACCACGTCCGGGACGCGCAGGCCCAAGCGGGCGATCTCGTCGAAGTTGTGAAGGGTCGCCCGCTTCACCGTGGTGCCCCCCAGTTGTACCGGACGGAGATTGGCCACCGGAGTCACCACCCCCGTGCGGCCCACCTGAAAATCCACCGACTCCAACGCCGTCTCCACCGCCTCGGCCTTGTACTTGTACGCGATCACCCACTTGGGGCTCTTGGCGGTGCGACCCAGTTGCGCCTGCTGCTTCAGCGAATCGACCTTCACCACCACCCCGTCGATGAGGTAGGGAAGGGTATCGCGCACCGCCTCCCACTTCGCGCAGGTCGCCATCACCGCGTCCACCCCGCGCACCTTCGCGCGGAGAGGGTTCACGGGGAAGCCCGCCTTCGCCAGCTTTTCCAGATTCTCCCAATGCGAACCACCGTCCGAATTCTCGAGCAGGATGGCGTAGGCGAAGAACGACAGGGGGCGCTCCGCTGCCTCCTTCGGATCCTTCAGCTTCAGGCTGCCGGAGGCCGTGTTGCGCGGGTTCTGCAATTCCTTGCCATACACCCGCGTCGAAAACTCATTGTACCGGAGAAAGTCGGCCTCGGTCATGTAGACCTCGCCGCGCACCTCCACACGGCCCGAAGGCCAGTCCTTCGGCAACGTCCTCGGGATGGAGGCGATGGTCAGGATGTTGCGGGTCACGTCGTCGCCCTGCACCCCGTCGCCGCGCGTCACGCCCAGCGCCAGCGCGCGATCCTCATACACCAGCGACATGGCCACGCCGTCGATCTTCGGCTCGCACACATACTCCAGCGCGTCCTCGGGCACTTTCTCAGTCACCTGCCGGTGGAAGTCGCGGACTTCTTCCTCGGAATAGGTGTTCTGGATCGAAAGCATTGGGAAGAGGTGGGGAACCTTGCGGAAACCCGCCGTCCCCGGGGTGTTCTCCGCCGTCGCATCACCCTCGGGTTCGGACAGGTCCGACCCCACGCGCTGCGTGGGCGAATCGGGCCTGCGCAGCGCGGGATGGGCCTCTTCAAGATCCGCCAGCTCGCGCAGCAGCCGGTCGAACTCCGCGTCGGACATCATCGGCGCGTGCTCCCGGTAGTAGGCGTCGTTGGCCGCGTTCAGAATGCGGTTGAGCTCCGCGGCGCGGTCTGCGGCGGCTGCGGGAACGGACGGCTTTTTACGGGGAGGCATGGTGGGGTGAAAAGTATCTTTCGACGAAGAACAGGTAAGGAGGTAGGAGGTAGGAGGTAGGAGGTAGGGGGTAAGGGGTGAAGGCAGGTCGAGTGTCTTCATGCGTCCTTGCAAGATTTATGCAATGAAAGTTCCTCTCGCACCATCCCGCTCCTACGCCTAACCTCATACCTCCCACCTCCCACCTCCTACCTCCTACCTCCTACCTCCTACCTCCTACCTCCTACCTCCTACCTCCTACCTCCTACCTCCTACCTCCTACCCCTTACCTCCTACCTCCTACCTCCTACCCCTTACCTCCTACCTTCCAGGTTTCGCCCACAGGGAGTCCCCCCTCATGTCCTCCATCCTTGATCTCGTCGGCAACACTCCCATGGTGGAGCTTTCACGGTTGCAGCCCAACCCCCGGGTGAAGCTGTACGCCAAGCTCGAGGGCAACAACCCCGGCGGCTCTGTGAAGGATCGTCCGGCCAAATCGATGATCCTCAAGGCCATCGAGCGCGGCACGCTCAAGCCGGGCATGAAGCTTGTGGAGCCCACCTCGGGCAACACCGGCATCGCCCTCGCCATGATCGCCGCGGTGGCGGGTTACGAAATGCACCTGGTCATGCCGGAGAGCGCCACGCCGGAGCGCGTGCGCACCATGCGGGCCTACGGGGCCGTCGTCCATTTGACCCCGGCCGACAAGGGCATGGAAGGCACCATCGACTACGCCCGCGCCATGGTCGCACGGGGCGGGTATGTGATGCTCGACCAGTTCTCGAATCCCGACAATCCGCTCGCGCATTACGAGACCACGGGCCCGGAGATCTGGCGCGACACGGAAGGACGCCTCACGCACTTCGTTTCCTCGATGGGTACCACCGGCACCATCATGGGCTGCTCGCGCTACCTGAAGGAAGTGAATCCCGCGGTGCAAATCATCGGGGCGCATCCGTCGGAAGGCTCGTGCATCCCCGGCATCCGCAAGTGGCCCAAGGAATACCTGCCGAAGATCTTCGAGGAGAAGCGCGTGGATCGCATTCTCGAGGTGACGCAGGCGCAGGCCGAGGCCATGGCCCGCGCGCTGGCCGCCCGCGAGGGCGTGTTCGCCGGCATCTCCTCGGGCGGCGTGGTGCACTGCGCCCTCGAGGTGTGCAAATCCCTGGACAGCGGCGTGGTGGTGTGCATCATCTGCGATCGCGGCGATCGCTACCTGAGCGCGTCGGTGTTTGGGTAGGGGATAGGTAAGGGGTAGGGGGTAAGGGGTAAGAGACAGAATTCCCGAATTACCAAGTGAAGCCATGGTACGGGATATCAACGGAAACCCGTTCACGCACAAACCTGCTCCTACCTCCTACCTCCTACCCCTTACCTCCTACCTCCCAAACAACCCCCGCAGAAAATCGCCGCCCCCCAGGATCGAGGCCATGTCCACCGTGTGTTTTTCCCGCACCGCGTTGCGCACCGTGCGCGTGCCGAGCCAGGTGGCGACGGTGGCGTCCCCGGTGATGAGCAGGTCCGCCGCGCCCTTGCGGCGCAGTGTTCTCAAGGCCTTGGTCCAGGCCTCGGGGGGCAGCGTCACGTCGAAGGCGACGCGCGTGGTGTCGCGCGGGGCGAGGTCGATGCGCGCCGGATCCTTGAGGTGCGCCAGGGTGTCCCCCTCCATCAAGGCCCACAGATGAAGGCCTTCGATGCGCAGCCGCTTGGCGCCCGGATTCACGGCGGCGACGACGACGCGCCATTCGGACTGGTTTTCCCGGAGCCCCTGAAAGGCCACGTCGGTGACGGCGAAGGAGCACCGCTTCCAGTCGGAAGCGGTGGGGCCGGGGGCGCACCCGGTGAACAGCAGAGCGGAGGCAAGGACGGAGTAAAAGGCGGCGGGGACGAGCAGTCGCATGCAGTAAAACTACGTAAGGTCGAGCCGCGGCTCGACCTGAGAGAAGAGTCGGGCGATCCATGGCTCGCCC
>JAUMHO010000436.1:0-19835 GCA_032360965.1 Ulva armoricana
AGCGGGCGTTGCGAGGAGGCGATGATATGCCTTTTGCCGTTGTGCATGGGCACGCCGGACAGGTCCAGTGAACCAGCGCTTTGTGATGCCCTTTACGACGCACCGATAGCCGATCGTGTCAGATGCTGCATTGAGTGATGCTGCATTGAGTGATGTTCGAGGCAAGATCGTGGAGGTACCGCTGGTCACCTCTGGCCACGGGTTGAGTGTGGCGGGACAGGAGGTCATTGGCAAGGTATTGGAACATCTCGCGTTTGTCTTCGGTGTGCAGTAGTTCTAGTCTGAGTTTGTATACCGGTGGGGGCCGGCCGTAGGTTTCTCTTTGACGTAGCGGACACCGTAGGATGACGGGGCAGTGGTCAGAGCAGATTGGGGCTAACTCCTCAGCGTGGGTGGCGTGGTCTAGTGTGACACAACTTGGGGGGGCCAGAGCGGGGGAAAGTGAGCGGGCCCACAGGATGTGGTCGATGATGGAGGTGCCTGTGCCTGTATTCGTCCGTCCGTGGCCAATGCATGTGGGGTGCGCGTGTGTCGTGCCTGAGACAAATTTGAGGTCGTGGTCCACACAGAATCGCATGAGGTGTTTGCCTTGTGTCTCGAGCGTGGGCTCTCCGTGTGCCGGGGCGGTCATCCGTAGATGAGCGGGCATCCGTAGATGAGCGGGCATCCGTAGATGAGCGGGCATGGAGTTGGTTGTCTTTGATCCAACCCGGGCATTGAAGTCGCCGGCAAGGATAGTCCGGCCCGTGCGTGCGGCTAGTTGTTCAACGTCTACACCGAGGTCCTGCAATGCTGAGGTGTACATAGTGTCAGCGGACCGGGAGTTTTGGTCGCACGGCAGATAAACTGACCCAATGTAGATGTCGTTAGCCGGCGTTGATCCATAAACCCGGGCCCACGTGGCCGCAAATTTGGCCGGTGCAACACGGCGTTTATGTGGGAGGATCCCTAGGTAGGTGAAGAAGGGTTCTGCATCCTCTCTGACAACGAAACCTGTGCCCCTTGTGCGGTGGCCGGTTTGCATGCACGCCGATGTGCCATGGTATGAGAGGCCAAACACCCCCGGGGTGGTTCCCGTAGAGCGGATTTTGGTTTCTTGGACAGCCAGCACGCCAATGTTTCGCACATGCATAAGGTGGGAGATGGCTCTAATGCGTTCTGCGGCAGTACTGGCCGCTCCAATGTCGCGCACATTGAGCGTGCCTGTATGGTCTTGGGTGTGTGCTCGTGAGCGTGATTTGCGGATTCGGGACAAGGGCGGCCGGCCGGGGTTGCAATTGGGTCTGGGGGCAGAACTGTTGTGGGGTAGTGGGGTGTTGTTCGTACCCCCATCCGCGTCAGGCAGGGAAGCCTCGTGTATTGTGAGTGGCGTGTACCGGCTGCTCGATGTCATACTGGGGGGGGGGGTGTGTGTGCTGAGCTCGTGTGGTGTGCGTGTCCGTATGGACGTCGCCTATGGGTGAAGCCATGCACATTAATATTGATATAACTGTTGGGTGAGCGAGATTTGTCAGTGCGTGTGCTGGTGCGGCCGTGGGGGTCAAGGATGACGGCATGGACATCGTGTAGGGCCATGCGGCAGGCGGAGCGGAAGGCAACTGGTTGTGCGCATATTTGTGAGGCATGTCGACAGCGACCAGGCGATCACAGTCAGGGCAGTCGAGCCGTGACGCCCCCGATCCAACAGCGGTGGTCGAACAAACACGAAGTGTACAGGGCCAGCGTAGACGCCGTGTATATAAGCAGGCGGCACAAGCGGCAACGCGCCAGGCCGTCTCGCAGGTCCAGAGAGATCCAACATGCACTCGCGAATCGTCGGACGACACGTCACCGCACAGACGACCACATGCATGGAGCATAACGCATCGGCCGCATGCGTATACGGACATGCATGAACAATAACGCATCGGCCGCATGCGTATACGGACATGCATGAACCATAACGCATCGGCCGCATGCACATGTCCCCTTAATTATTACTCCAGATCTGGATAGGTATCGCGCTGCGCGCAATGTGATGGTGTTTCAGTGCAAATCCGTACTTTGTACTGGCGACCACCGCAAGCCAAATAATGGATCACAGGTGTTTGTTTGGATAAGCAGAACCGTTGTGTGACCAGGACGTATACACCCCGGTCTGCCATGGACTGCAGGCGTTGTATCAAGCAGCACGCACGCATGACATAGAGTGAGTCCACCGTGAGCTGATGGTACGTACTGCTGAATAGATATGCTAGAAATGGCTGGATTCGCGGAAGCTTCTGTTCGGCCCGGGTGGGCGCCGCCGCGAATCCTGACTAACCTCATGCATATGAAGCTCTGGTGTATGCCTGTCGCCACTATGGAATCTAGTGCCACAGGCTTGTGTTTAGCAGATACCATCAGACTTGTCTTGTGTACAGGAACTTGGGGCCTGTTGGCTTCCAGCGCATGCTATCATGTTGCCTCTGAAGGTGTGGGTGGGTGGGTGCGCTATTTACGTGCACGCTGTGTTTCAATCAATATGACAGGCCTTGGGAAGATGACAGTTAACAGTAGCAAGCATGTCCTGGTTGTGCTCTTGTCTGTTACTGTCCACCTCGACTCTGTCAGTGTTTCACGGAGATCAACCCAAAATCCCGGCAGCGCCAAGGGGTAAATCACAAGCCAACCCAAGCACACGACAAAACAACACAGCAGATATACCACACACTCTAAACAGACGTCACACCCATAACCACCCACTGACCCAGACGTCCTACTTAAACACCCAGACGCATGTAAATTAAGTCGCCAAACAACGCACAATGCCCCGAACGCGGCACCTGCAAACCACAGACGCCCTTACACAGAGCCGGCCCTGGACTCCAGCTCGCCCCACAGCCATGCGTGCACCCCCCCCCCACCGTCGTTAGACAAGCGCGTCACGGGCCACCAACCCATGACGGCAAAGGCCAGCGCGCGGACCCCCTTCCCCCGGGGGCCCGCGAACCGAATTTACCGGGGCGAGTTTGACAGGGGGTCAAACGCCAGTGCGGGTGGGGGCGTGCAGGTCAGAATCCGGGATCGCGGAGATTGGGAAAGGGGAGGGAGGGGGAAGATGGAGGTAGGGGGATTGGCGAATAGAGCCAGGAGAGGGGCTGAGGAGGTAGAGCTGTCCAGCACGGAGGGGGCGAGGGGACAGCCTGGCACGGAGGTGGCGGTTGTGGAGGCCAGTCCTTGCATAGCCCTGCGGAAGAAGAAGCCCCCTTGCAGACGCCCCCTTGCACGTCACCTGTGTTGGAATGGCCGCCGACCAGCCCGCCAGCACCCCTCGACTCCGTCAGTGTGTTGCGCTTGGTTCGATTGAATCTCCCCAGCGTCTCGTTATCTCGTTGCGTCGCTCTATGCGACATCCATCAGCTTTCACATAGGAAATGAACCTTTGACAAAGCGTCCGATACCCAGTAACCATGAAGATCGTTGGATATGATTTCCTGACAATCGTCTTAAGTGTGTACCGTGGCGAATATGACGGGCTGTTGTGATGTAAAGTGCACACATGTACAGTCTACATTTTTCGTGTGGCTCTGGTGCCATGCTGCGGATTCTTGTTGTTGCTCTGATGACATAATCCCAAGTGCACGTTTGAAACAGAGATGCAGAGCGTGACAATGCACATTAGACATAAACATGGATTCGTGTGTTTGATGAATTACAGCATCACTGACTTCAGATGATACATCTCCATGCACTGTCACACGGGCATGATGTTATGCCTTTTTGCCAGCTGTTTTGGGCAAGGGGTGTGCATGCGGTGGATAAGAGGATCCAAGTGAATTATTGATGGGCAGCCAATGTTGGTTCCCTTAGCTAATTTTGCCTTGGATAGAGAGTCTGACGTGATTTACCACTGAACTCGAGTGCACGCAGTTAGCGTCACCGCTGCCATTGCATCGGCTGGCTCCGTATCTACACAGTCTTCCATACATTTTTTGCATGTGTCCAGCACTTTCAACGAAGAAAGGCTGCGCATGGGCACACCGTATTATATGTATTTGCTCGTTTTTACGAGCCTCGAACGTTACACCATTAACGACCACTGAATTTAAAATTCCCCATGGTACACTGAGTCAGTGATGCTGGACTGTCATAGCTATGACACAAAAGCTGTGATTAATTCAAGGCCATAAAGCTGTTCTAGTACGCAGCTGCAGAGTAAACTTTGATGCACGAAAAAGAGTGCACTAGTGAAGTACTGTCGCCTGATTCTGTCAGTCACTCACAAATCACCACAACTGCTCATTGGGGAATGTCACCCAATTTGGGTTCTCTCAGAAGTCCCATGCTCCGAATACAGTATTTTAGATCGTACAAATAGTAGAGGCAGAATCAAGGGTCTACACAAACGTGAACTAGAAGTGTGCACAGTCGAACGATGATCACCACATGTTACGATTCCAGGCCTCTTAAGGACATAGTGCTGCTCCACAATCCACGTTGTATCATAAGGCTGATTAGGTCTTGGATTCACTATGAATATATACATCGCAGGTCCGTGTGCTGCTGCGCTAGCTGCATACTTTACAATCTGGATACATCAACTGAACGAAGCCAGGTTTTCGAAACACGGAGGGGCTCGTGTCGTGGTGCGAGCTTTTTCATTAAGCCAACCAGTTGAAGTAGACTCACAACTCAGTGTGTCTCACAGAATCTGCTTTACAATTCGCGACCATCAATGTAGTTCCATATTCTTTGCAACAAGCAATGTAATTTTGTGAAATGAGCAAATTGCGGAGTAGAGGTTACCGCCGACCTCGCTTTACATGCCTTCCTCCAACACCCCGGCCACCTCTAGCTGGCCTTTTACCTGCCCGTCCAGCAGCTGCGGCATGGATTTTTGTCCAAACAGCAGCTTCCTCATCACCTGTGATCATGGACAACTTCAATTTGTGCCCACTTGAGATCTCAAGCTCGCCAGATTCACCGCATTCCTTGACAAACGCCGATGCGTGTTCGGCATCTTTGCATCTGATGACACCAGTGTGTGTGCCCTGCAGAACCCATTTTGATCGGCTGGTGTGTCCCGTCCCTTGCGTCAGTTCAACGCATGCCAGGCGCACCAAGTTTTGATGACAGTAAGCGCAGTGTGAAGTGCACATACCGCTGGATGTTCCACAAAACGAATACCCTTGGTCTGCCCGCCAAGAACATCCCGCAAGTCTCGGCCGGATGGAAAACCATCAGTGTCTCCAACAACTTCAAAACGAACCAGCTGGTCTTTCTCATCATCTTTCACAACATGTTGCTTCATCTGATCTGCTGGCTGATCCTCTGTCTCTTCTTTTTCAGCTGTTTTCCCATCTGCCTCACCTGCGTGTTGACCTGTAGACGGCTGAGCTGGGTCGTTCTCCTCTTTCGCACTAGGAGGGTCTGGAGGCAACCCTTCTACCATGAGAACTGGTCTCCACACGTCAGCTGTATTTAGGTCTTTCTGTTCCTTGCGAGCCTGAAAGATCTCACATTGATGATCACTCGGAGTCAAGCATGCCAGCATTCTCTGTGTGCCTGCCTGTCGTCATGAAGGGAAACGCTAGGTGCAAACCTTGGCCATCGCTAATTCATAGTCTACCTTGGATTGCATGCGGAGGGTGCTACCCTCGTACTCCAGGCTAGTGCTGAGCATCGCGGTTGCCTCCTCTGTCGAACTCATTTCTACCAGAGCACACCCACGGAAGCAGCCAGAGCCCCCTACGTCCGAGTACTTCAGAAGCCGCACCTGATTGACAGTACCATGCTGTGTGAAGTACACGCCCAATTTCTCAATCGTCGTTTCAAAAGGAAGCACTGCAACATGGACTGTCCTTGCTGATACAGCAGCAATTACTTCAGTCCAGTCCGATGGCATCTGCATGGCTGCAGTTTGTATCGACATCATAGCGTGGACACTACAACCTTGACACTTTCGTCCATGGCAAAAGCCAAGGAAAGACACAATCCTGTTGCCAAGAACGCACATCTTTCCTTCGGATTCGATACTGATCATCGGATATCTCGACTATGTCAGACTCTTTCATAATTTCTGAGACCAACTGGATGGCTTCATCAGTCACGGCATCAGGGCCTTTCCATTCTTTCTACAGCATGCATCTACACGGGTTAGCATGTTTGCATCGATGCAGTGCGACGGTGATTCTGTGCAGGCAAAACTGCACGGCCAAGGAGCACACCCCGAGCAAACTCTGCACTCGAGCAAACGCAATGACAACCGAAAGATCAACCCCTACAGCAAAATCAGGCTTCAAAGACCTGTTCTATTCTTTGGTGGAGTTGAGTCTCGCATACGCAGGCACGGGTTCGCACATCCCCCTTCAGCTTGACACTCTCCCTTCAGAAACTTGTCAAACGGCAAATTGCTGTCACTGAAGTAGAAGTCGATCTGCAACAGCATCGGGAAGGCTGAGATATGATTAAAAGTTCTACCGGGATGGGAACCACATGTCTCCGCATTGCAATTGCTAGAGATGTAGTGACTGCGATGCCGCCTGCATCGGAGCTGACGAGACAACGACGGCCGATAACGCCACCTGTTTAAGAACGTTTGCCCTCTTGTGTTCCACCAATTTCATATTGATCGTCTCTGCTACTGCAATCTGTGTTCAACGTGTGCCGCGCGTTCACGTGGCGTGCCTCCAATACCTGGTTCAACTGGTACACAAATAGCGTCGGGTCGATCATGAACATCAGTGTGTTCTAGACAGCAATGAGCACGGTTCATGCCCGGAATGACCAAAACAGTTTCTCATTATACCTTTGCGGAATGCCGGTGGCCCGGAGCAACCATGCCGTGAGAGCATGCATTTCCTATCGCCTGCAGTGTGATTTTTTGGATCGGTGCAGGGACCGCGGCAACGTTGCATGATCAAGGTTACAAAAGCGCCGCTGCTGTGGCTGCTTTCGTGTACCCGCTGCTTGCGTGGGTGGTTGAGGTTTGCGACGTTTGGAACCACCTGCTGTACAACTCTGTTCAGTCCATTGGCATAAAAACCTCGCCTGCCGTTTGCAGCCCAGGCTGATACTAAAATATAGTGAGCTCCAAAACAGATCACAACCTCTGCGGCTGGATCTAGGGAAAGTCATCACATCTCAGGCATCTCAGGCACCTTTGGCACTTGCCGTCGGCAAGTGTTAACAAAATGCGAGAAATCCCACTGTACCAGGTCATTGTCCAACGAAAGCTTGTCTGGGGAATGCGGTATATGTTGCCCTGATCGCAGAGGCGGTACTTGTCGTCGTCGTTTTCATGCCTTCGCGCAATCACTGAGCAGCCGATGAAAAGCAGCTGCAAAATTCATGTTTTGTGCACCGAAGAGCTGTGCAGCCCCTGATGCGTGGTAACTTGACATCTATCCATACTCACACACACCATATGCAGATAGATGCTTTTACCAAACAGCCGTTCAGAGGAAACTCAGCTGCAGTAGCCCTGCTTCATCCGGAACACCTGCCATTGACAGATGAGAATCGCCAGCTCATGGCCGTAGAAAATAACTTGGCAGAGACAGCGTTTGTAGAGCTTATTGACCCCCAGACTACCTTTTCAACAGCTACGGAGTTCAACCTCCGCTGGTTCACACCAGCTGTCGAGGTCCCACTGTGTGGGCATGCAACAGTAGCATCTGCTGCATGCATTATGTATGGTGTGTCATCGCAGATGCCAAACGCCTAAACATGGATTGATATTATGGGTGCCGCTACCGATTGTGTATGATACAGGGGCATGGCAATCAACAAATGATGCTTACAGATCTGGGCAACTCCGCCCCAGAGATCACTTTCAACACCCGAAGTGGCCCTCTGAAGGTTTTGCGTGGTCCAACGGGTGTAGGAGCACCTGCTGATGCACGTACCACCCTGGTCATGTGCTTACCTCTTATTGAAGCCAACGACCAGTTGCCAGCAGCATGCAGCCACAAAGATTGTGCTTTGATCAAAGCTTTGTGCCCAGGCCTTCAGGCATGGCTCCGCATCTGTGCTTCGAGGCCCACACCGACTCTTCTTGAGAGATCGTTGCTTTTGTGTGACACAGAGAAAAGCAGTATTGTTGTGACTGAGCGTATCCAAGGGGCAAGCCTGCGCATGCAGGTACAGGAGGTGCTGTTTGCAGGCCAGCTGAAGTATGTGCTAGTTGTGTGCAACAACACGAGGCAGGAGCTGGAGGACCTGCAACCTGCGATCGGTGAGGCAGAAGCCTGCTCAAAGGATGGAGGGATTGTGGGGGTCATCGTCTCACTTATGTGTGGTACGCTCACCTTAGTGTACCACGTGTACACATAGCTTGCTTAAGCCATGTCGGTGGCACCTGTGGTGTACCACCTGTGGTGTACTTATGCAGGAGACACAATATGCTCACGGTTCTTTGCTCCATGGGCTGGCATCCCAGAAGACCCAGTCACTGGTTCTGCACACTCTGTCTTGGCAGCATATTACTGTGTAGGCACAGGTCAACAGAGTATGCCGGCCAGGCAGTGCTCTAAACGTGGTGGGGATTTGCAAGTTGCTTTGAATGCTGAACGCCAGACGGTAGACGTGTCTGGTCACACTGTCACCACTATAGCTGGTACTATGTTTGTGCCATGACGGACATGCCAGTGCTGGCTGTAAATGAGGACTGGGGCCAGGCACTCAGTGCTCCAACATGCAGCTGTCCCGCCAGCCACGCACCTTCAGATTCTATACCTATTTCATGGGATTCTTTTCTTAAATTTCTTTGCATTGCGCTGTGTGGCGCAAACGACCACATAGCTAATATATTATTAGTCTTTTTTTCTCGCGTGTAACGGATGCTACTTGTACATGTATCAAGGGTACAGAGGGCACATGTTTTATGCTTGTACAGTAGCTTTGCTTGTGCAGGAACATCAACTAACCACCGGCACAAGTCCATTTGTCATGGCTTGCATGTGTAATTGAGCCATGCTCGTCACCATGATCACGCCGCGGCTGCAGTCAGATGCAGCATGCATACATATGCTGCTCTGTTATGCGTGCTGCCCGGCATCACTCAGCTCTGCAGTCCTGAGCGCGATTGTATTTATACTTCAACCAAACCGCTAAGCGGCGGGTCCGGTTGGGCATTCAGACTTCATATTTTAACAGATTCGGCTGAGACGGGGCATACTTGATACAAGCTATGCGGCTTGGGTTGATAGAACCTGTGAGGTGTTGAGTAGAAGGTAGATCAAAGACGTCGGTGTGAAGGTTCAGTGTGAAAGGATGTTCTTCGTGCACAACATCAAGATACCAAGATTTTGGGCGTCAAGTCAAGCATTCCAAGGCTTAGACATAGATACCCACATGAGCTATAGATTAAACATTTGGACCACTGCATACTGTCACTAGTGGTGACGCTGACGCCTCCCCTGAGTCGAGTACTGCCCCACAGATATACTCATTCATAGGTTAAACACATGCCTATACCCTCCTGGAACAATTCTGGTTCAAGATCTTTGTAAACTCATGACACATTGCAATTGTATATAATCTGCCAAATAACAGAAGATATCCCAAACAGCATACACCTCTTCAGTTCACTTTCCGTGTGTAAAAAAATCGGTTCTTGTCATGCAGGATAAAGCTCCTTACACTGTGGATTCTGGCTACTCCAACATAAACATGCATGCATCTGGGCACTCAAATCTTGCCACATCCAAAAAGTAACTCTGTTTAATGTGCAACCTACCTTTTCTTAGACTTCTCGGGGTTTTTGCGAATCCGCACATTGGTAGGGGTGACCTCAACAAGCTCATCGTCAATGATATACTCAAGGCTGCACAGCAGAACCGGTGATGAAGACTTTGAGAATGGCACATCGCACATACTGCAGAACGCTTGCAACCAAAACAGTCTATGTAAGCAGGGCGCACCAGTCATCGAGAGACATGTCCTTGGCACCATCTAGCACTGCTGTGCTATCCTTACCGGAAGCCCGCATATTTGTTAAGGCCTTTTTCTTACACACATTGATCTTCAGATCTCCCGCCCGCTGGTGGATGCCCACAACCATGCCTTCATAGACTTGGTCTCCTGGCTTACTGAAGAGAAGGCCACGCTCCTGCGCTGATTGCAAGGCATACGCCGTGACCTGCCCAGTCTCAAACGCGACCAAAGACCCCTGATCACGTGTTGAGAACTCCCCCAGGTACTGCTTGTAGTCAATAAATTGGGTGTTCAGCACCGCAGTTCCCTTTGTGGCCGAGAGCAGTGCATTCTTGAGGCCCAGCAGGCCACGTGTGGGGATTTCATATGTTACCCTGCTTTGACCCTGCAGATAAGCACCGTTACGAGTTTGGCTGCCATATGAGTGCATTCAGCAGAGCAAGGTACACATCCATGCCGTGACACTGCAAGCAGGCAAGCGTAGCACACGTTGTCAGTGACCATGTTCTTCATGGTACCCTTTCGGCTGCCGAAGAGATCCACGGCTGCCCCCACGTACTCCTCTGGAACATCCACAGTAGCTTCATCGAACGGCTCCATCCTCTTACCACCCTCATCCTTGAGAATGACCTTGGGTGGACCAATCTGGAACTCAAAGCCTTCACGTCGCATGTTCTCGACGAGAATTCCAAGGTGAAGCATACCTCGACCCTTCACAATGAACTCATCAGAGGTGGCCCCTGGCTCAACCTGCACATTCCTCCAGACTGAGGCCTGTGAGCCGCATTCTACAAGTTGAGACAATCAGGACACCTAGTCAGCAAGTCTTCTTTGCAATACAGATGTCTTGGCCCTTGGCGGACTCCAGTGGCAGGAGCACTGTGGAGGAACAGTTATTCCCATAAACAATGCAGCCCTAACAGCTCTTGTACAGACTGCGAAATCGGACAGCCATGACCATACCTTCATGGCAAGGTTACGCTCGAGCTCACGGTCCAGACGCTCTTTGATGTTACGCGTGGTCACAAACTTGCCTTCTTGGCCGGCAAACGGCGATGTGTTCAGCAGGAACGACATGGAGACCGTGGGTTCCTCAACCAAGATCGTCGGGAGAGGTTTTGGCTGGCCGGCCTGGCAAACGGTGTCACCAATTGATGCATCCGCCAAGCCCGCAAAGGCCACGATGTCTCCCGCTCCAGCCTCGTCCACACGCACGCGCGCGAAGTCCTTGTACACGAACACCTCAGATACCTTTCCAGGACGGCAGTCCGCTGTGTCTGAGCGGCAGACCACAACGCCCTGACCTGAGCGGAGCGTGCCAGCGTTCACACGGGCGATGCAGATGCGGCCTTTGTGCTCATCATAGTCGATGTTGGTGACCAGCAACTGCAGCGGTGCTTCAGGGTACACGGTCGGCGGCGGAATCTCACGGATAATGGAGTCCAGCAGCGGCTTCAGGCTTTCGCCGAGCTCTGGCGTCATCGACGCCTTGCCGGCAAGGCCAGAGGCGTACACAACTGGGAAGTCGCACTGCTCATCATCGGCGCCAAGGTCGCAAAACAGGTCAAACGTGGTGTCGATGACGTAGTCTGGCCGGGCCGCCGGGCGGTCGATCTTGTTGATCACAACAAGGACGCGCTTCTTCAGCGACAGAGCCTTGCTCAGCACAAAGCGGGTCTGCGGCATGGGGCCCTCAACAGCATCCACCAGCAGCAGTACACCATCGCACATGTTGAGGACACGTTCTACTTCACCCCCGAAGTCCGCGTGGCCCGGGGTGTCAATGACATTGATCTGCATGGAAGGAAGGCAGCATGATACTTAGGGCTGGAGCCTGGCTATTGCATGGGGTGGCTGTTGAACAAACCAGCCGGACAGATCCAAAGGCCGATGCTGAAGGGTGTTTGCCGGAACGATGCATGACCGTGGCGGACCTTTGTGTCCATGTACTGGATCGCTGTGTTCTTGGCCAGAATTGTAATACCACGCTGCTTCTCAAGCGGATCAGAGTCCATGATGCGCTCTTCTCGGACTTCATTGTCCCTGAAGATACCTGCATCCAGATGCATGCTTCGGCAGGCAGTTGCACGAGAATGGCTGGGTGGAGGGTATAAGTTAGTGCTTGTCAGATCTCAGCCATGTCTTCGTCAAAACTGGGAGCGATATTCCAACATGCAGCCTGCCACGCAGTGTTGTTCATAAGACACCTGCCATTTAAAGCGAAAGGGGGGATGCAGCAGTACTAGCTACAATGAACATGCCATGTACAAAGGCATGCTTTGAGAACATGCTGATTACATTCCTGCAGGCAAGTGCAGGATGGCTGAAGATCACCTGACTGCTCGAGTAAGGTCTGCACAAGACTGGTTTTACCTGCAACAGAGCCACCTCTTTCGACCACATACTGAGTAGAATTAGAAATTCTCAAAGATGGGTTCGTGTCTTAAATACATGGTTTGGAACACACCGACGTCAACGTGCGCCACAATTGCGACGTTCCTGATGTCATTGCGAGTAGATTCCTGAAACTCAGCATTGGTCTCTGCTTCTGCAATCACATCGATTGTCAAAGGTAGCTGTCAATCACATCGCAGACGAGTAGACGAGCTCCTGTGCCACTCGGATGTGCAACCTACACGAGTTGGAGTTCACTCTGGAAGGACCCTCGATTGCAACGAGAAAGCAACATACCTACAATTACTGCCGCAGCAGCAGCCTGGACTGTTGTACGGCCAGCTTCACGTTGTTTCGGGCCAAGGAATGTGCGACGGCCTGCGGCTCCACCTGCACCTCAGGATCATTGCCGCCTCAGAAATGTCGCGCAGACGCCAATAAAACATGCTCCACGTAGCTCCTGATTTAAAAGCAGAAATGAGGAGGATTCACATGACCGTGTGGCTCCGTGTCAAACAAGAGAATCGACGCCATATGGGCACGCCACGTGCCATGCACCAATCACCAGCGTGAAGCAGCGTCACACCAGATGCAAATTTCATCTGGCTACATGATCCTTTCCGCGGAACGGCATGCTTTGCTGGAACAGTGCAAGGTATGGCACGATGAAGGCAGGAGGGAGACATACTGGTGGAACAAAGTGGGAGGTGGGAACAACGCGGCTAGTGATGCAACAGCTGGTGCACCGGAATATATACAGAGCTGCCTCCCGATGAGTCCCGCCTCCCGATGAGTACAGCACCTCTCGTAGCCGTCGTCCAGTCACGGCTTCGAACAGCCACGAGCGCACATGCATGCCTATTCACGGCGAAACATTTCCGCAGGCGCGTAGATCTATTGACGCAGCGATCACGTGATAGAACTTGGTATCTCCGGAGTGTAGAGTTCATCTGTCAGCGACTCGTACATGGGCAAAGGCGATGCAACAATTATGGCAAGCGTGGTGGGCAGGGTCGCACCAGCAGTGGAGGCGCGGGCGCTGTGCTAGGACAGGGAGAGGGACTTGGCTGAGGGGGAGCCCCGTATGCAATGGAGGACTCAGGCAAGGGGCTTTGAAGGGTGTCTGGGTCTGATGGGACAGCCTGGGAATCGCGGACGGTAAGCTGCCTTTCATTCACACGTGGACTCGCTGTTGGTGACAGGCCGCAGTGCATCAGTCGGCGCTAAGTGGAGAGCGTAGATCGGTCCATTGTCCAATCAAGCACGCCGCGGTTCTGAGGAGAGCCCTGGACTGGTGACAGCTCCTGCATTGTGTTATCTAGGGGATCTGCTTCAATACTGCCGCAGGTCCAGCCTGAAAGTCCGCATTTCCTCCAGCAGGGCAAAGGCAGCGGGGCCAGCTAGGCCGAGGACTCTGTAAGATAGCGGAAATTTGTGTTACAGACAGATGCTTCCCGGTTATCCCGAGATGTCCAGGTCCTTGTAGGATATGGCACGTAAGTGTCACATTTACATTTACAGTTACAGGGGCCGGTGGTCGCATGTGCTTGCTGTGGTTCTTACATCCACCTGTCGCCTGTGTGCTGCGCTGCTGTATGTTTCGTACACATAGTAATGCCAGTTGTAGTGTGGCATAGTCGAGCGCAACAACCGTGCGGTGCGGCCCATCAGCAGGAGTAGATTCTCCCACTCAGGGTCCTGCAGCAAACGTGGCGACAGCCCGGCCGATCCCACAAAGGTGAGAAGATGGCATACTGACGCGGTATCCATCTTCGATCGTATCTACAAGTATGGCCCTGAAGGGTCAATGCCCCTGTATATAGATAGTTCAAATGCAGAGCATTTGGGTTGTGCCAACGTGTCTATATGACAGGGATCTGCCACCGTCCCTCCGAGCATAGGCACTTGATGGGCATGCATGGGTGAGGTAGACAGAGCTCATGGTTGAGACACTGGGCTCATTGTGCTGCCATGATGACCAGTGTTGGGTAGCCACGAAGCTGAAACCCAAAATTTTATGCCACAGGAAAGCATGCCTAATATCTAGCCCAACCCTGGGTCCTTGACAGCGGATGCAACATCGCCACCTGCATGCTTGTATCCGTTCTGTGCGATGCAACGGAACAGCAAGTGTGTCGGCAGAGCTGCACTTTCAACATTACCGCATTCACGCACCGAGTGCTGTGCTCCGAAATCCATGCCACGGGCATCTACATTTGTCAAGGTATCTGCAGACATATGGCGCTACCACTGGGAGTTCCACTACGCAAAAGCAGCAGCCAGGCTGAGCAGGCCAGACACAACCCCAATTTCAAGGCCATCGCTCAGTTCACTGCAACCCAGGGTGCCAGAGGGGTGGTTTCAGAGGGACTGCAGCAACGCTGGAGGAAGTACACATCTGAACAGATGCAGTGGAAGTGTAGTGAGGACCAGGAGGACAGCTGTGGGACTGTTGGGCCAGGGCTGTTCAGTGCAGACAGTGATCATGATTCATGACCATGGCAGCTCAATCACACATGTGTGCCTGTAGTGGATCTGCGTGTCATGAAGCTCCGCCACATCGGGGGGCACGCAGCAGTTGCACGATTGCTCATACATGATTCCCGGTATGGAGAAAAAGGTCCTCGCCGATCAGACCTGCGTGGCCAGAGGTGCTTTTGCAGGGTTCAGGCTTGATCTTGGGCGCCCAGTGCTGCAACGCGCCCGCTTTTCAGGCACCCGAAGACAGCACAAAGGGCTTTAAAACAGGATTTTATAAGCCGATTGGAGAATTTGATGTGAAATTGTTTGATCGCGGGCGACCCAGTGTGGACAGGCATCCGTAACGCTGCGAACAGAAGTTCTGGGCATACTCTTGCGGACTTAGCGTTGTGGAGCTAGAACTGGAACACATCACCTGCCTGCTCCATCATTTTATACTTGGATGCGATGGCAATCATATTGAAGGTCTGGCATCTGGGCCGATCTCCTGGTGCTTCGTTTCGTGTTAGAGCATGCCAACATTACAGTGTGTCTCCAGGAGCTGAAAGGCGAGGTGCAATACCGGGATAGAAGGTTTGAAGGAACAGATGAGGAGTACTATCGAGCTCTAGACCGATCCACCACAGTATATGTCGGCAACCTGGCTTTCACAACGCGCGAAGAGCAACTGTATGAGGTATGGCGCCACCAACACAGCCCGGGAAAACAGTGACACAATAAACAGAGCAACCATCAATAATTCTGTAGGTTTTCAGCAAAGTGGGCCCAGTTGAACGTGTTCTCATGGGCCTGAATCAGCAAACTAAATGTCCGTGCGGATTTGCGTTTGTCATATATCACTCACACAAAGCAGCTCAATCTGCTGTATCATATATCAGCGGCACAAAAGTCGACAACAGGTATATTCGAGTAGATATCGATTGGGGATTTCAAGAAGGGAGGCAGTATGGTCGGGGTAAAAGTGGAGGCCAGGTATGAAAGCAGCCTCTACACTACCTGTTGCCATGCATCCTTTCATGCCCCAAGAATGATATGGTAATCACGCTGCAGGTGAGAGACGAATTTCGGCAAGATTTTGACGCAGGAAGGGTTGATCCCATGCTGGATGTTTACAGTGAGGGCATGGGTCCGCATGGAGGACTCCGAGTGGGTGCCAAGCGAGCACGCAACTCTGAACATGCGCATGGCAGCAACAAGCGCGCAGCAATCGATCAAGACAGGCGCCCACCACCAGACGGTATGCCACAGAATGCTTTGACCTGCACATGGTATCCACTTGCTCCCACAACTGCCTACCTTGATCTGAACCCGATCAGTCTGCTTTGTGACCACTGCTGTGGCCCGCAATCATGATCCACAATGATGAATGTTGCAGCATGTTCAACCTCGCTGCGATGATGGATAGGCGTGGTGGGGGTACTCCATGTGGTCACACAATCGTGCATAGGCAATGTCCGCATGTTTGGATGAAGCCAAGAAGAGCGTGACATCATCTTGTCGTCTATGTACTTTATTTTGGCCACGAACCTTGTTGTTGCACTGCTGGACTGTGATAGACGGATAACAGATTGGCATTGCATCAGTTGCTCCCCTTTGTGCAGGCAGTGCCGCAGCTCCTCCCCCTCCACCAGACGATCATCGTGAAGATCCAGGTTCGGGAAATCTAGCAACAGAGCCTGCTACAGACACCACTGCATTGGATGGGATGGAGACTGAGGAAGGGGCTGTGAAAGAAGCAGGAGAGCATCAAGAGGCAAAAGAGCATCAGGATGCGTCGTAGCGTTGGTAGCTTGAGATGTGAGTTCACTTTTGTGTATGCTAGCGGATGGGCTGCCGTTAGGGTGGATGTGTGAGGAAGCATCGAATGGGCCCTGGGCCACGCCCAATACGTTTATGAGTGTGCAGATGGTTGGCAAACCTGCTAGCACCGAAGCATAGGTACTTTCCATTGATAGGCTTGACCGAAAACCTGGATTTGTGACACTGAGTTGTAAAAAACCTGAAGATGTCTGGGGCTGTTTCAGTCAGTGCATGCATCCTCGCGGGGCCCACTCCTTGTTGCTGTCGGATTCATGTTTGGGCTGTGTCCTTCAGGATTCAGCCTACTTGCTCAGGCAAAACACCACCCAGATTACTGTCTGATCCAGATGATGGCTGATAATACATGTAAGCAACACGTTACACATCCGGGCTATCATCTACAGAGGTTGCTGCTTGTAATACCTCCATAAGTTGTTCGACATCTGTAATCTTCAGTATTCCACTGTCAGCATGCTCGAACAAGATGGCATCCTTGCCCTTGATGAGGATGCTGCCGCCCTGCTGCACGAGCTGCTGTGTATCTTCAGGAGCCAGCTCAGACCCTATAGACCCCCAAGTGCAAGTCAACTTGAATGCAGCAGGGATGACAAGCAGATCCTAATGCAGGCTATTAGAAACAGATGCGTACAGTTTGATAGCGAGGCAACCATGTTGTTCAACCGCACTGTGGCAAGCTCAAAGGGGCGCTGGTACCCGTCACCAAGGACTCCAAACGCTCGCCCCATGAAACTATCTGACGGGAAAATTTGCTTAGCATTCTGATCTCCCATGTACCCCCGTATGACCTCCTGCATTGTTCCAGGTGAGCCGATCCCTGCCAACATGGGGAAGATCTTGACATAGCCGTTCACGTTCGAATTCCCAAGGAATCCAGGACTGTACCCGAGTGCCTTGTGACACGCAGAAGCTGAATCAGCGTATAGCTGAGTTGCTGGGAATTCTGAAAGCTCCGCGAACTTTGCTCCTGCAGCCTGTGAACCAAGGCCAACCCCCAGAACTTGCACACCTGTAACCATATGCAACGTTGCATCAGTAGAGCTGGTCTTATGTCAGAGCTCTTTGGGTGTACTCTTATCCAAAAAATCAGCTGCAATCCTGCACCTGGAACATGAAACAGATGTTCTCGAGTTTCTCAATGTGTAGAGTTTTAGTGCATGCATCACCTGTCATTGGCACAGACTGCACGCGTGATTCCTGATCGGGTGAAATGATCTCCGCACCTGCTGCCTCAAGCTCCGGAAGTTTTTTAACAAGGCGCTGTGCAAGTTCCAAGGAGCCCAGGTCTGCCCAATGTGTGAAGAACACCAGCAGTGATACACATGATTTGTCTGGCTGCCATGCAGTGCCAAATCGGCATGGGGCCGCATCTTGCACAGGCTGAATCATACAATCCATTAAAATGTCAAGCTTGACGCCTGTCCCTGATTGTGCTGCTCCGGTGGCACATGTCCTGACCATGGCTGTGGACCTGCAGCATGCCAAAACCGCATTGGTATTTTCCATGATGTGAACTCGCGCTCAAGGTGAGCTGAATGAGACATAAGTTATGGATTTCTATGAATGGTGATATCTCCACATTTGCTTGTGTCATGTGTCATGTGTCGCAGAATGGCGTACACAAGGGGACCTGCCCTGTCACTCAGCAACAGTGACCAGACATCGAGATCCATTGACGATCGGAAGCGCTAAAATGTCAAGTGTTTATCAGTGGGTTTTAAATCTTGCTTTTTGACGGGCATTACCTGCTTCCATGCGGCCTGAGCACCGTGAAACCGCAAGCGTTGCTTCGGCACCCAAGTTTGTTCTGCATGGGTCCGTTGGCCTTCAGCTTATTCCACACGGATTACAAATACTCAATCAACTTGCTGGGGTCGACGAGTTGAAGGCCAGTGTTCCAAGTACGTGTGCGCTGAACCTTGTGTCGCGAGGCCGGGATGTTCACCGCAAAGCTATTCAACCAGCTACAACTGCAGGAGAGGCAAGATTGAACGTCAACAAAGAGGATTGCCATAGACTATGTCTAGAACTTGGAGACATTTTGGATTTCCCATGAAACACTCGTTGTTGAAAGAGGGCGTTGGAGGGAGTGGCCTTGCCAAAAACCATACATATATCACATCGAAGAGAGGCACGGTCACAGGTGCCTCGACCAGATCGGTACTCAAAGCTGCCCCTCCGCTACCGTCATCATGCCACGTGTGCAAGCGGATGGAGGCAGGGCGACGCTACTGCGGCTCGCGGGCTCCAGGGGCACGCCTGTCGCTCGCAATACGTTTGTAGACGATACTAAACACACCATGCCTATGCTACAAGGGATACTTATCACGGCATGGCGTCTTGGGCTCGCATTCTTCATATGCCATTATTTCACCATCGTGTTTATCTACGCAATACGCGATCGTGTCAATTCAACATCTGTATTAAACAGGAATATATTAAATTACAGTCCTTACTACTGGGTCGCGTTCTTGTCATTGTGTGTTTAAAATCAAAATGACAACTCCCGGTAAACCACGAGACCTGGTCGCCCAACCTGCCCCTCGGGAGACCTTCACCACAGATGACCTATCCCTTACGATGGTAAACTATTACGGGAACGTCAACTGGGCGAAGTTGCGCCTCCCCGATGACTCTGACGAGGCATTTCGAACGGTTGTTGACCTGTTTAAGCAGGGGGAGTGCAACAGAAGCAACTGCACGCTGTCCGAAAGACCCAGGACGATGCCTTAAGCCACCGCCGTTCATAACTCCAGGTGCGCGTCAAGTGCTACAGCCACTTTTAACCAGAACATGCAACATTCCAGGCCACAAACACCAATGGCCAAAAGGGCTTTGACTTATGTCGAAGCTCCCTGTTCTAGTGTGCGGCCTGTGCGAAAACGCGTTTAAAGAGACTGGGCCTTAGAGGATGTGTTGCTTGATGTGCTGTTAGCGCAGAATGACACATGAATCAATCAATCTCTACAGCGGACTCATGTAACTCGGTTTCCGACACACCCGAGTTTCAGACACAAGGAGCAAACATGGGGCCAGACGCGCTCCCTGTAGAAAAAAGTGTTGTAACTCATAGGCGGGTCTGCCCGCAGGCATCTGGAACAGATTACATACACGTAGGGGGACAGCGTAGCATACCTTGCTTCAGGGTGGAGGCAGGGTGATGTACGCAGTCAGACAGATCATGTGAGACTTTAGTTGACGAAGAGTAATTACAGTTAAAGGCTCATAGCTTATATGGCCTTGGC
>JAUMHO010000447.1:1366-19810 GCA_032360965.1 Ulva armoricana
CACGCGCTCCGTCAATGTCGCGCGCGAGGAGGTGAAGCAGCTGCGCTGGGGCCTCAATTTCACGCAGATATTGCGCAAGCCCAAGCGACCCGAGACGCCGGCCGGATTCGTGCCGCCATGGCGGCGGGCGGCGGCGCCAAAGGCAGCGGGTGGCGATGCGCAGCCCGCAGAGGGCGCGCCCGGCGGTGGCCTTGGCGCGGGCGCGCTCGGCGGTGAACGAGGCGGCATCGGGCTGGGTGGTGGCCGCGTCGAGCGCGGCGGCGGCCTGGCGAAAGCGGTTGGCGAGCGCGGGGTCGGCGGTGGGCTCGGCGGGTTCGTTGGCGCCGGGGGCCGATGACTTGTCGGCCGCGGCGGCCTGTTCATAGGCCTGCACGCCGCGCACGAAGTGTGCGATGAAGCCGGTCTGGCCGAGGCCCCCGGTGCCGAAGCGGCTGGCGAGATCGAGGACTTGGGCCACATCGCCGCGGGCGATGAGGTCTTGCATGGCGGTCTGGGCGAGGCCCGAGACGACCTCGTCGGCGGCGGAGGCGTGGGCCTCAAACGAGACGATGGCGAGGAGGCGGGCGGTGGTGGGTTCCAAGGGCGTGGACGGAGCGGGCGTGCGGGAGCCGGCGGGCACCGCGGGCCTGCGCGCGGCGGCCACAGCGCGTTGGAGATCGGCCCAGCGGCCGGCGCGGGCGAGGATGGCGATGCGGCGTGCGAGCAGGTGCAGGCGCAACTCGGGCGAGATGGCGGGCTCGGCCTCGACCAGATCGAGCCAGCGGAGGGCCTCGCCGGGGTTGTTGGTCTGCGAGTGGGCGAGGGCCGCGCCGACGGCGGCCCGCGCGGTGGAGTCGTAGCGGAGCAGTTCCTTCTGGAACTTGTCGTAGTTGGGCGGGCGGCCGGGCGTGCCGCAGAGGACATAACCCAGGTGCTGCAGGGCCTCGGTGGCGGGGCCGGGCGCGTTGTTCACGAGCGAGAGGTAGCACGAGGCCCAGCCCGCGTAGTAGAGGGCGACGGAGCGGAGCCGCTTGGCGTCGGAAGACTCGGCGAGCTGGGCGTCGGTGGCGCGGCCGGAATCCTCGGCGCGGGCGAGGTTGTCGGCGCGCCGGCCGATCTCGACGGCGAGGGCCTCGAACTGCGCCTTGGTCTCGATGAGCGTGGCGCGTGCGTCGGCGAGTTCGGCCTCGGTGGTGAGGCGCAGGCGGAATCGCTCGGCGGCGGCCTCACCCTTGAGGTAGATGGCGCGGGCGAGTTCGACGCGCAGGTCGAGCGCGGCGGCCTGCGGCACCGAGCGAACGAGGTCGCGGGCGAGGGTCTCCCACTCGGTGCGTTCGGCGGCGTTGCGGGCGGCGGCGATGAGGTCGATGTACAGGCGGCCGAGCCGGTCGGCGATGGCGGGGCGCTCGTCGGCGGGGGCCGACTTGAGGCGATGGGCCAGGTGCTCGGCGAGGAGCGGCTTGAGGCCCGGGCGCGAGAGGTAGGCCTCCAGTGCCGCGTCGGCCTCGGTGAGTGCGCGATCCGCGGCGGGTGCGGAAGCGGGCGTGGCCGGGGCGATTGCACGGGCGGGCTGAGCGCGGGCGGGCGTGGCGCCCAGACACGCGGCGAGGGCGAGGAAGCACGGAATGGCGCGGCAGGCTCTATCGCCCGGGGACATAGCTGATCCTGGTGAAGCCCGCGTCGTGCACGACCTGCAGGGCCATGGCCGCGGCGCTCACGGGCACGTCGTTGGCGACGCGCACGTTGATGCCCGGGTCTTTGGGGAGCTGGGCGACGACGGCGGTGAGCTCGTTGCGGTCTTTGGCCACGCGAGCGCCGATGCGGAAACGGACGAGGGCCCCTTCGGGCTCGACGTTGAGGACCTGGGCGCTGAGACGGTTGCCCGAACCGGCGCCCGCGCGGTCGCCGGCGAGCGTGGCGGCCAGGTCGGACTCGGTGCCGCCGAAGGTGCCGGCGATGATGAAATAGAGCAGGACAAAGAGCACCACATCGATGAGCGCGATGAGGGGGAGGCGTATGAGCCGTTCGGCGGGCTTGACGCGGCCGCGGATGTTCATGGGGTGCCTCCGGCGGGCGGGGCGGGGGCGGGCGTCGCGTCTTCACCCTTGGTGGCCAGGCGCCAACGGCGGACGCCCAAGCGCGCCAGCGCGCTGGCGAGGCGGTTGACGTGCACGGCGGGGCACGCCTGGTGGGCGCGGATGATGAGGTCGAACTCGGTGCCCTGAGCAAAGCCCTCGGTGGGAGCGGAGGGCGCGGCGCTGCCCGGCGTGGCCGGGGCCGCATCGCGGAGCGCGGCGGGAGGCTGGGTGCGCAGTGCTTCCGTGAGTTGCTCCAGCGTCATGGCGTGGCCGAGCACCGTGAGCGCGCCGCGCTGATCCACATCGACGACCACGCTGGTCGAGGAATCGGCGGGGGTGATGCGGCCGCGCTCGTTGGGGAGCTCGAGCTGCGTGCGGGTGGCGGAGGCGAACTGGGCCGTGAGGGTGAAGAAGATGATGAGGAGCAGGACGATGTCGATCATCGGGGTGAGGTCGAACTTTTCGTGCTCCATCTCGTGGGTGCGGCTGATTCTCCTGGTGCCCCCCCCCCACCGGCACCAGCGCCGGGCGCACGGGCGGGCGCGAGCGGGACGGTTGCTTGCGCGGCGGGCACGGGGGGGGCGGGGGGTCGGGCGAGCACGCCGCCGGGCACACCCGGGGGGCCCGCGGGCAGGCGTGGTGCCGGCGCGGCGGCCTGACCCATGACCGGTGCCACGATGCGCTCGGCGATGTCGCCAGTCTCGGTGGAGATAGCCTCGATGCGACGACGGAAGACCGAGAAGGCCACGGTGCAGGGGATGGCGACAATGAGCCCCTCGGCGGTGGTGACGAGCGCGAGCGACATGTAGGTGGAGAGCTCTTGCGACCGCTGAACGCCCGAGAGCGAGCCGATGGTGGCGAAGGCGCCGATCATGCCGAAGACGGTGCCCAGCAGGCCGAGCATGGGGCCCACGGCCGCGATGATGCCGATCCAGTGGTTGATGCGCTCGACGCGTTCGACCTCACGCGCACCGGCATCTTCGATCGCGCTCTTGAGATCGAGCATGCCGAAGGGCGACTTGGCGGCCTTGCTGAGACCTCCGCCAATGATGGACGCGAGGAAGGACTGGTTCTCCTCCGTCTGACAGAAGCGGATGGCCTGCGCCACCTGCCGCTGGGCGAGCAGGTTCTCCAGGCCGTTCTGCACGTGCAGAGGCAGCAGCCGCTCGCGCCGCAGCACCAGCACGTTCGCCACGATGAGCGCCAGCGCGGCAAAGGAGAGCGCGATGAGCAGATAACTGATCGGCCCGCCTGCCGCGTTGAACTGGAGGGCCGAGCGGCCGGTGGCCTGGGCCGGGGGCGCGGCGGCGGCGTCGGTCTGGGCGAGGGTGAGAAGGGCGAGGTGGAGTGGAGTGTTCATCGCGGGTCTATATTGCGGGAGAGGGGGGAGCGGGCGTTTACCGGGCTACGGCGCGTCGGGCGCATCGGAAATAGAGCCTTCGAGTTCACGGAGTTCGTCGTCGAGCAAGGCCGCGCCAGCCGGCTGGCCTTGGGCGCGGAGGGCCTCCGCGGCTTCCGCGAGAGCGATCCGGGTGAGTTGGGGGAGCTCGTCGGCGAAGCGGGCGGGGAGGTGGAGGAGTTCGAGCACGCCGCGCCGGCGCGACTCGGGGCTTTCTTCGCGCAGGAGCGAGAGGCCCAGCCCCGCGTGGCACCACCCGGCGGCCCAACGGGCCCGCACGATGGTGTCGGTTGCCGGGCCGTCGCTCCCGTCGGCAAAGTCTGGCGTGTCGAGGGCAGCAAGCCGCTGCTGGAGCGCAGCGCGGGCCCGCTCGCGCTCGCCGGCGCTTCCGGCGCGTGCGAGCACCAGCTCGTGGACGAGTTGAACGCCGTCGTCGGTGACGGTGCCGGTGGATGCCGGGGCGGGGAGAGGCGCGATGATGGTCGCGGCGTGCGAGGCCGCGGCCTTGTACCACGCGGCGAGGTCGCGGACGCGCTCGGCCACCGGCGCGCTGGGCGCGGCGAGCGACCACGCCTCGTCAGCCAGGGTGCGGACGGCGGCGGGGCCGCGGAGCGTGGAAAAGATCGGCGGCAGCGCGGGGCAAAGCCCAGTGGCAGGGTCGATGACGGGCGAGAGGCTGGTGGTGCCGCCGGTCCAGACGGGGAGGTCGGCCTTGGCAGCGGGCGCGGCGGCACGCACATTGAGCAGCCGCAGCCACGGGGCGACGGCCGAGGCGTGGGCACCGCGAGAGAGGCGGACGCGCAGGACGCACTCTGCGAGCAGTGCGCCCGACGGACCCTCGAGCACCTCACCCTGTGCGTAGAGCCGCTCGGCGGCGCGGGCGGCGAGGTCGGTATCGCCGCGCTCCAGGCGCGTGCGTGCCCGGAACAAGCCGTCGGCGTAGGCGGCCAAGGCCGGGGCGATGGGTGGCGGGGTGCCGTCGGCGGCAGTGACGAGCCGCACCCGGTCCCACGAGATGATGCGGAGTTCGCGTGCGCCGTCGGGCGTGGCGGCTGACTTGAGGGTGACGCCTGCGCGATCGAGTGGCTGCACCTGGCCCACGAGGGGTTCGGCGGTGCCGCGCAGGTACACCTTGGATTGAGCGTGTGCGCCCGCTACGCCGCACGAGAGGCTGGCGAGCGAGGCGCCGGCGAGGAGCGCGGCGGGCCGGAGCGGGCTGGGGCGGCGGGCGATCACCGGTTGGGCGCCTCCACAAAGGTGTAGGTGCCGCCGGACTCTTCGGCGATCTTGCGCATCACGGCCTCGCTGCCGTGCTCGCTGAAGGCGATGCAGTGGATGGGGATGGTGCGACCGGCGATCTTGTTCATGCGGGCGATGCGG
The DNA here is from genome assembly GCA_032360965.1 of Ulva armoricana. Classification (NCBI taxonomy): domain Eukaryota; kingdom Viridiplantae; phylum Chlorophyta; class Ulvophyceae; order Ulvales; family Ulvaceae; genus Ulva; species Ulva armoricana. The sequence continues at coordinate 6,203 of JAUMHO010000447.1, forward strand.
GGGGCGATGTCGCCGTCGAAGATGCCGTCGGTCATGAAGTAGATGGCGTCGGGCCGCGGCTTCATCGAGAGGGCCGTGACGAAGGCGGGGCCGGGGTTGGTGCCGCCGGAGGCGAGGACCGCACGGACTTCCTTCTCAGCCCACTGCTTGTTCTTGCCGGTGGCATCCACCCATCGCTCACGCCCGCCGAGGGGGTTGGTCTCGCTCTGAAAAAGCAGGATCATGAACTGGGCACCCGGGGGGAGTTTGTCGAGCGAACTGACCAGCTCGCGTTTGAGTTGCGGGAGCTTGCCGCGCTCGGACATGGAGCCGGAAATGTCCACGATGTAGGCGAAACGGCTGCCGCGTGCGGCGACGCCGAAGAACGTGGTGCCGCCGCCGCCGCTGCCCCCGCTCCCGTCGCCCGCACCGATGCCCGCGCCGGTGCCGGAGCCGCCGATGCCGGGGCCCATCTGGCCCAGGTCGCCCGAATCCTCGCCGCCCGCGCCGCCCTCGACGGTGCCGAGCATCACCTCGGGCATCGCGCTGTCGGGAATCTCGGCCGCCTGCGGACCCGCGGCGTCGATCTCGGCCTCGGCGGAGGAGCCGAGTTCCTCCTGCGACATGACGGCGACCTCGACGCTGGAGTTGCCCCCGGAGCCGCCGGGCGTGCCGCCGCCGCCGGCGATACGGAGCACGTACGCGGCCGTCATGAACAGGATGTGAAGCACCAGCGACGTGGCCAGCCCAGTGATCGCGGCGCGGCGGACGAACCGGGCGAACCACCCGCCGCCGCTGAAGGACAGCGCCGGGGCGACGCCGGTCGTGCTGGGCGGGCCCGGATTGGTGTGGATGGCGGGGCGGGTCATAAGGGGTGCGCGGCGCTCGGGGGCGGGTGCCCGGTGGGGCATTGTTTGCCGGGTGGGAGCGCGGGGCGTGGCACCCGGGGGTGCGTGCCCGCGTGTGGTGTTCGATTCGAGCCGGGGCCGAGCGCGGTTCGGCGGTGCGTGCAAAGTGTCTGCAGGTCTTCTACGCTCATGGTGCCCCTCGGACGCACACCATGCCCAAATCCGCCGCCGCGTCGCCCGCCCCTGCCGCACCATCGGCCCCGAACGCACGGGGGCCGTACTCGCGGGTGCTGCTGAAACTGAGCGGGGAGTCTCTGGCGGCGTCGGGCACGGCCGGGCTGGAGCCCGGCGAGATTCTGTCGATTGCGCGCGAGGTGCGGGCGGCGTGGGAGACGGGGGCGCAGATCGCGCTGGTGGTGGGCGGTGGCAACTTCATCCGCGGGGCGAGCCTGGCGAAGATCGGGCACATGCACCAGGCCACGGCCGACCAGATGGGGATGCTGGCGACGATCATCAACGGCCTGGCGCTGAAGGAGGCGCTCAAGGCTGTGGACTTGGACACCCGGGTGATGTCGGCGATCGAGGTGAAGGCGGTGGCCGAGCCGTTCATCCGCGGGCGGGCCCTGCGGCACCTGGAGAAGCGGCGCGTGCTGGTGCTGGTTGCGGGGACGGGCAACCCGTTCTGCACCACCGACACGTGCGCCGCGCTGCGCGCGCGGGAGCTTGGCTGCGAGGTGCTGTTGAAGGCAACCAAGGTGGATGGGGTGTACTCGGCGGACCCGCGCAAGAACCCGACCGCCACCCGCTACGAGCGGCTGACGTTCAAGGACGTGCTGAGCAAGAACCTGGCGGTGATGGACATGACGGCGTTCACGATGTGCCACGAGGGCAACGTGCCGATCGTCGTCTTCGACTACAAGCGGCCGGGCAACATCCGCCGGATTGTGGCCGGTGAGACGCTGGGCACGCTGATTCAGGGCTGAGAGCCGAGCGGGCGCTGCCCGGCGCGGCCGCCGCGTCACGGTTACGGGCAGCCCGTGAAGTAATCGGTGATGTAGTCGCCCAGATTGTCCGGGAAGGGCAGGTTGCACTGGCCCGAGCCGTCGGGCGTGTAGCCGGCCTTGTAACCCTGGTCGTAGGGCGGCGAGTTTCCGGGGCAGGCAATCGCGTAGCCGCCGGGGCCGGGGATGGCCGGCACGGTGAAGTAGTCGGTGATGTAGTCGCCGAGGTCGTCCGGGTTGAGCACGCCGTCGCCGTTGTACTCGACCGGGCAGGCGGGCACACCGGCCTGCTGCACGTAGGTCATGTCGTCCCAGAAGATGACGCCGCTGCTGGTGATGCCGTTGGGGCGATCGGCAAAGCGGCCGATGACGATCTTGCAGTGGTCCGGGTACGGGGGCACGGTGAAGTAGCCCGCCAGCTCGTTGGCCGCCACCTGAGCCTCGATGTCAGCCTGCGTGAAGGTGACCTCGAAGTGGACCCACTGGCCGTTGGTGTGGCCGGTGATGTTGGGGCTGGCCTGGATGTCCTTGGTGGCGTAATCCTGATTGCCGAGCTTGATGTTGAGCTTGATGCCGACATTCTCGCCCGGATCGGAGATCGGGTCGCTGGCGGGGATGGCGTAGTAGCCGCCCACCACGACATCGCCCCCGGCCCAGGTGTAGACCGGGTCGAAGTAGGGCAGGTTGGGGTCGAAGTTGTTGATGGTGTCGGTGGTCCAGCCGCGGAAGGTGGGCGGGGGCGAGCCGGTCGCGGGCACAGGCCGGAGCATGATGGAGCGCTGCCCGCCGTGCACGATGGCCGTGGGCAACTTGGTGTCGCCGAGCTTGCGGAAGACCGCCTCGCTGGGGTTCGACAGGTTGTGCCAGCCCTTGGGCTGATTGCCGCCGATCGAGAAGGGGTCCACCACCTCGAAGTCGGGGTTCGTGAGCGGAAGCGGGGTCTGCGCGTGGGCCGCACCGGCAAGGCAGGCCAACACGCCCGAAGCCATCATGAGCCGTGAACGCATCGTCGAACTCCTCGGAACAGTCTGCCGCGGGAAGCCGTGTGGGCGACCAGAATACGCACGAAACCGGTTACATTGTTCCATCATTCCGGGTTGCGTGCCAAACAAAAATGGATTTCCCCCCCAGATTGTCACGGCGAGCGGCGGCGGGCCGCCACACCGAGCGGAGGCGCGGCGTTCGTATCGCGTTCGCATACGAAACCATCGCTCATTCTTTCAGCCCGTCTGCCGCGCCGCCACGGACGAACGTTCGCTGGGTGAGCGCAAAGAGCACGACGATCGGCAGCACCACCAACGTGCTCGCGGCCATGAGCAGGTTCCACGGGGTCATGCCCGCCTGCCCCTGGTAGAGCTGCAAGCCCTGGGCGAGCGTGTACTGGTCCTGGTTGCGGATGAAGACGAGCGGCCCCAAAAAATCGTTCCACACGTAGATGAAGTGAAAGAGGGCGACCACCGCCAGCGCGGGCTTGCTGAGCGGCAGCGCGACACGCCAGAAAACGCCCCAAGTCGAGCAGCCGTCGATGATCGCGGCCTCGTCCAGCTCCTTGGGCAAACTCCGGAAGAACTGCCGGAGCATGAAGATGTTGAAGGCCCCGCCGAACCACGCGGGGAGCCAAAGGGGCGCGAGCGTGCCGTTCAACCCCAGCGACTTGAAGACCACGAACAGCGGCGCCATGATGACCGGGAAGGGGATCATCATGGTGGCGAGGATCAGGGCCATGACGCCTTCGCGGCCGCGCCACTCCACGCGGCTGAGGCCGAAGGCCACCACCGCGCTCGAGAGCGTCATGCCCGCCACCGACAGGATCGCGATGATGAGGGTGTTGCGCAGGTAGACAGGGAAGAGGATGGTTGGATCGGTCCACACCTTGGTGTAGTTCTCGATCGCCTGGCGCGGCGTGCTGGACACCGGATCGGGCAACAGCGCGATGCGGCCCGACGCGGCCTGGCTCTCGGGCTTGATGGAGGTACTGACCATCCACACGAGGGGCGCGGCAAAGAGCAGCACGACCAGCGCGTACATCGCCCACGTGAACGCGCGACCGGCGAGCCCTGCATCGGATTGGGTGCGTGGGGACGGCATGGGTCAGGTGCGGTAGTAGACAAGGCGTGTGCTGGCGAGCAGGAGGAGGCCGGTGAGGCCGAGGACGGTGAGCATCTGCACCCAGGCCATGGCGCTGGCGTAGCCCATCTGGCCATAGACGAAGGCGTTTTCGTAGAGGTACTGGGTGTAGAAGTAGCCCGCGGGGTTCTGGCCGTCGGGCCGGCGGAACATGATGTAGGGCACCGCGAACACCTGCATCTGGTTGATGACCAGCGTGATGACGTTGAAGAGCACCACCGGCGAGATCATGGGGAGTGTCACACTCGTGAACTGACGTACCGGCCCCATGCCGTCGAGCCGCGCGGCCTCGTACAGCGATTGCGGCACGCCCTGCAGCGCGGCGATGTAGACCACCACCGCCTGACCCACGCTCCACAGGCTCATGAGCGTGAGCGCCGGCATCACCCAGCGCTGGTCGATGAGCCAGTTGGGTCCCACGATCTTCACGAGCGCCAGCACGCGGTTGATCAGCCCGTGCTCGCCGTTGAAGAGCCAGAGCCACACCATCGCGCTGGCCATGAGCGGCACCAGCGTGGGCAGGAAGACGATCGCCTGCACCCAGCGCGCCACCCGGCCGGGCCGGTTCAAGAGCGCGGCCAGCACCAGCGACACCAGCGTACACAGCGGCACGGTGGCGACCGAGTACAGGGCCGTGTTCCGCACCACCAGCCAGAACTTTTCATCGCTCCACATGCGGCGGTAGTTGCTCAGGCCGCTCCAGAGGGGCGATTCGATCAGCGGGTAATCAGTGAACGACAGGTAGAGGCTCATGGCGATGGGCATGAGCAGGAACACGCCCGAGCCCACGAGCCAGGGGCTTGCCCATAACCAGCCCTTCCACGAGCGGCGCATCATGCGGCACCCCCCACACCCCCGCGCCGCCGCCGCTCATCCGCGGCACGGGCGAGCATCGCCTCGGCCCGCACCTGCATCGCCGCGAGGGCGTCTTTGGGCTGAACCTCCAACCGCCACATCCGCTGCACCTCGGTGTCAAACTCGTCCTTGAACTGCTGCCACACGCGCGTGCGCGGCGGGACAAACGCCCGCTCGCTGCGCGCGATCGCATCGTGCACGGCGATGCCGCGGTTGGGGTGATTGGCACGGAAGTCGTCGGTCTGGTCGAGCAGGGGCGAGGGCTTGCAGTGGGCGGTGGCGAGCAGCTCGGTCATGTCGCGGCGCTGGGTGAAGGCGATGAACTCCATGCTGGCTTCGGGGTTTTTCACGCCGCGCGGGATGACGAGCACATCGGTGTCGATGAGGCCGATGGGCGACGCGGCGTCGTACAGGCCATTGGCCACGGGGAAGGGGGCCACGCCGTAATCGAAGTCGGGCTTGAACGCCTTGACGAGGTTGGCGATCCACGGGCCCTGCACGATCATGCCGACCTGCCCGGTGAGGAACGGGTTCTCCGGCGTGAAGTAGTTGCCGAAGCCATCCTGGAAGCGCGTGGCGTTGGTCACGCCCAGGGCGCGCGGGTAGCTCTGCATCCACTCGAACGCGGCACGGTTTGCCGCGCTGTCCACGGTGGCGCGGTCGCTCCCAGGGTCGTAGATCGCCCCGCCGAAGTGGTTGCCCCAGAGCCACGACCACCACCCCGGCTCGCGGTGAAAGAACCCGACGCGGCGGAGCGGGCCGCTCATATCGCCCGTACCGCCCGCACTTCCCGTACTCCCCCCCCCGCCACCACCCCCACTGCTGGCCCCACCCTCGCGCAGCAGCAGGCGCGCGTGCATCTCATCAAGCTCGGCGATGGTGCGCGGCGGGCGGTTCGGATCAAGCCCCACCTCGCGGAAGAGTGCGCGGTTGTAGTACAGGGCCACGCTGCCGCAGGTGTTGACGAGCGCCCACCACGAGCCGCGGTGGGTCATCACCGTGCGCACGCCGGGGGAATAGTGCTCGAGCGACACGCCGCGCGGACCGGCGAGGGCTTCAAGCGGCAGGAGCGCGCCGCTGTCGGCGTAGACGGGCACGTTGAAGGCGTAGAGGCCGATCACATCGGGCGGGTCGCCGCCGGCGATGGCGATCATGCTCTTCTGGCCGATGTCGGCGACCACGAGGTAGCGCACGAAGATGCGCGACTGGCTGGCGTTGAAGGCATCCACCACGCGGCGCATGGCATCGCCCTCGTGGCGGGTCCACTTCTCCCAGTAGTCGAGGATGATGCGGTAGCCCGAACCGCCGCCCTTTGCTGAGGTGTTTGTGGCAGAGGTTGCTGGGACACCCGCATTGCCGCGCGGGCCGAAGAGGGTGTAGCCGACGGCGGCGGCACCGAGCGCGCCCAACACCGCGCGGCGGGAAAGGCCGGGTTGGTCGTCGGCGGTGGTCATTGGAGATGGGAAGCGGCCCGAGCGCGAAAGGGCCTGCTCACTTGGGCTTGGGCGGTTCGGCACCGGCGACGGGGGCGGGCATGGTTGTCCCGGACGTCGTCTTCTCCGGTGCGCCGGTGGCGGCCGTACGCCCCTGCCGCTTGCCTGTGTCGCGGTTGATCTGCTTCACCATCGTCTCCCAATCAGTCTTGTCAAACGGGAAGCCGGTGGGCTGATTTGTCTTGGGGTTGATGATTCCCTTGGTGGGGTCGAGTGGACCACCCGTCATCATCAAGTCCCGCATCAACCGCCCGCGAGCGATCTCCATCGTGTCGCCCGTGTCGGTGAACCGGATCGTGATGTTCTGGGTCATGCGCTCGGTGGTGTACTCGCCCTTGACGCTGTTGGATCGCCAGGCAAAGTACGCGGCTACGCACATGGCCGCGCCCGCAACGGACCATCCGAGCCACGGCTTCTTGTTGATCAACTCCCGGATATTGGCCATGCGAGGATTCCTTGGGCAAGTCAGTCTATCAGCGCGGGCCGGACAGAGCCCGCGTGCGCCTCGCTACGGGGCGTAGAAGTGTCCCCAGTCATAAAATCGATCGCCCGAGCCGTAACGATCGGGCTTGCCCGTGTAGTCCTGCCACTGAATGGCCTTCACGCTTGCATCGCCGAAGAGAAAATTGTTCTGCCCGGTCCGCACATCGTCGTCGGTGGTACCGCCTTCGAGACGAATAATGCGTCTCGCGACATGGCGAGGGAACTCGTCCAGAGCATCCGTTGCCCAGACCACGGACGCCGGATTCTTGACGAGGCGGTATTTGCGGAACGACACCCCGGATATCGGCGTCTCCTTCGAGTCGTTAAACCAATACTCGCTCCAGCGGGTGGCGGGGAGTTCCAGACTGCCCGTTATGAACCCGGGTGCGGTGCTGAAGATTCGGCCGCCGTTGAAGTTCAGGTACGAGACGTTCTCCGGCGCCCGCACGCTGGTCATGTCGCGGGCTACAGGACAGTTGAAGGGTGCCTGCACCATCGCGGCGTTGTTGGCCTCGTAGTCCAGGCGTTTCGCGTCCCGTGGGTCCTCCACTTCCGACCACTCGGGCTCAGCCGCTCCACCCAGAAATGGCTGAAGCGCACCGACGGCCGCGACCTGCCATCGCAGGTTGTTTGTACCAATCTTCGGCTTCCCGGCGCGCCGCTCCCCCCGCTCCAGCCGCATGAATATCGGATCGCGTTGCTGGTCCAAATAGTTCTGGATCGCCAGCCCAAACTGGTTCAGGTTCATCTGGCACATCACGTTGCGTGCGGCTGTCCGCGCCCCGGCCAGGCTCGGCAGCAGGATGCTCGTGAGCAGCGCGATAATCGCGATGACCACCAGCAGCTCGATGAGCGTGAACGCCGCTCGCGGCCCACGCACGCCGGCGCCGGTGCCGTCGTACGGCGGAGGTTGGGCGACGCCGTGCGACGCTGGCAACGGAGAGCGTGGCACACGCCCCAAGGCGGGCGTGTACCACGGCACCAACACCGACCTCGGCACCGGCACCGACCACGGCACGCGTCCCGCCCGCACCCGCACGTTGCCACTGGTCATGCGCCGCTCCTTTGGGTCACACCCTTCACACCGTTGCCGTTGTGCGTTCCATTCGTGGCGGCGGGCATGGTTGTTCCGCCGTGCGGTGCCCCGATCTCCACGCGCGGCCACGTGACTGTAACGTCAAGCGTGCCGCGCGATGCACCGGTGCCCTCCACCCTGGCGAGCACGGTGGGCGTGAGCACGCACCCCTCGATCTGCGTGCCGGCCACGGTGAGCACGGGCGGACGATCGGCGTGGAACTGGGATGAATCGAAGCGGACACGCACCGGGCGGCCGCGCCACAGGCGGGTGACGCTGACCTCCCCCATGCTCCGGGCGGGCACAGGGTCGATCCGCAGCCCCTCCCACTCGGGGCGGATGCCCAGCATCCATTCGAGCGCGACGCGGTTGAGCCACGCCGCGGAGCCGGTGTACCACGTCCAGCCGGCGCGCCCGGGAAGGTCGGACAGGGGGCCATCCACATTGCCGGGCATCACGTAGGGCTCGGCCCAGTAGCGCTTGGCACCCTCGCCCGCGGCACGCAGGGGCGGCGAGACCGAATCCCAGATGCTCTCGACGGCATCGTGGTCGCGGCGTTTGCACGCCGCGGCGAGCGCCCACGTGGCCGCGTGCATGTAGACACCGCCGTTCTCGCGGCTGCCGGGGCTGTAGCGGGTGATGTAGCCGATGGTGGGGTCGGGCTTGGTGTAGGCGGGGGCGAGCAGCAGCGGGCCGTAGGGCGAGAGGAGTTGCTCTTTCACGCTGCGCCAGGCCGTGTCGGCACGGTCGGCTGGCGCACCCTCGGCCAGGATGGCCCAGGTCTGGGCGTTGAGGTGGATGCGGCCCTCGGGCGACTGGCTGGAACCGACCCACGAGCCGTCATCGCGCGTGCCGTAGCGGTAGTGGGCGCCGTCCCACGCGTGGGCGTTGATGTCGGCCTTGAGGCGGGCAGCGCGGGCGCGGCAGTCGGCCGCGGCGGCGGCATCGCCGAGCCGGTCGTGGATGGGGGCCCACTCCGTGAGGGTGCTAGCAAGGAACCAGCCGAGCCAGACGCTCTCGCCCTTGCCGTCGATGCCCATGGCCGAGAGGCCGTCGTTCCAATCGCAGGAGCCGATGAGGGGCAGGCCGCGTGCGGAGTGGCGGGCCAAGGAGCGTGCGAAGGCGCGATTGCAGTGATCGAGCAGGGTCGCCCCCGCGGCATCGTCAACGAACGGGGCGCGCTTGTCGAGCGCGGCGAAGTCGCCGGTTTCACGCAGGTACGCGGCGACGACAAAGGGGAGCCACAGGTAGTCGTCGCTGCACGCGGTGTGGTTGCCGAAGTCGGCCAGCGCGTGCCACCAGTGGTACACGCTGCCGTCGGCGAACTGCCGCGCCGCGTGGAGCATGATCTGGTCGAGGCAGCGGGCCGGATCCAGCGGCAGCCACACCTGGCTGTCTTGCAGTTGGTCGCGGAAGCCGAACGCGCCGGACTGCTGGTAGTAGCCGGTGCGCCCCCAGAGCCGGCCGCTGATGGCCTGATAGGGGAGCCAGTGGTTGTTCAAGAGGTCGAAGTCGTCGCGCTCGGTCTTGATCGCCGTGGCGGCCAGACGGCGACGCCACGAGTCTTCGCCCGCGGCGAGGGCCGCGGCGGCGGCGGGCGCGGGAAGCAGACGGTCGAGCGTGGCGCACACCTCGCTCTCGTTGCGACCGATGGCCAGCAGGTAGTGCAGGCGGATGGTCTGTCCAGGCGCGAGCCGCACCTCTCCGCCCAGGGCGGCGCAGGCATCGCCGAAACGCCCGAAGCCGGCGCGCCCCGGGTTGTGGCCGGTCATGGCCAGGGGCGCGGCGATGGAGCCGTAGCGCCCGAGAAAGAGCGACTTGTCGGCCAGCGCAATGGGCTGCTCCAGCGCCTCGCCCGCGAGCGCGTGCGCCGCGGCGTAGGGCCAGGGCTGGTTCCAGTGGTCGCGCTCGCTCTTGGGCGGGATATCCCACATGTTCTTGGTGGCGATGATGGCGTTGCGTGCCGCGTCGTGGCGCACGGTGAAGAACAGGCGGTGGAACTCTCGCTTCACGTCGGGCGCGACGCCGCAGGTCCACTCGAAGTAGGAACTGACGCGCAGGCGGCGTGGGCGATCGGAGCGGTTGGTGATCTCGACACCCCAGACCTCGCACGGGTCGGCCGGCGCGACGCCCAGAGTCCAAGCGGTTTCGATGCCGCGCGACTGGGTGATGAAGCGGGTGGAGCCGGGCGTGTGGATGCACTCGTAGCGGTCGAAGGCGGGCTGGCAGGGCGCGGGCGCGGCAGACCAGACCGCGCCGTCGTCGATGTCGGCGAGGTAAAGGAACTTGCCGGAGCAATCGCGGACAAGGTCCATCTCCCAGCGCGTGAGGACGTTGTGCTGGGCATCGTCGTACCACGAAAAGCCCCCGCCGTTGTGGCTGACGACGAGGCCGAAGCGCCCGTTGCTGATGACGTTGCACCAGGGCATGGGCGTGCGTCGATCGGTGACGTGGAAGGCACGGCCGGTCGAGTCAAAGTGTCCGAACGCGCTCTGCAGCATCAGGCATCCACCCCCCGTGTCCTTGCTTCCACGCACGCCGACGATGGCCCTGTGCCACCGCGCGGCGGAAAAGCACCGATGAAACCGCTTTCATCATGCGCGATATTGCCGCGATGTCAAGACCGCACATTCCAGATTCGGGGCATTGTGGATAGTTCGCGGCACATCCGGGTTAGCGCAAAAACAACGCGGGCACCGGCGCGAAACACATCGCCGGTGCCCACGAATTGCAAGAAGGATGCTGTGGGAACGCAGAACGCATCAGCGACGACGACGCAGGGCCAGCAGGCCACCAGCGGCGAGCAGGCCAGCAGCGCCGGGGGTCGGGACCAGGCCAAGGAACGTGTAGTCGACATCGGCCAAATCGTTGGCGACGGGCGAGTACTGGAACTGGGCCATGAGGCCGATCTTGGTGCCGGTGGCGAAGCCGTTGACACCGTCGAACTCACCACCGGGGTTGAAGAATCGCACGCCGCTGGACTCGCCGTCGAAGAAGGCCTCGTAGGCCGCGCGGGCATCGATGGCGCCGGGGGCAAAGTAGATGAACCGCATGGTGTGGAGCTGGCCGTTCACGACCTTGTCGTTGGCGAAGCCGGTCTGGCCGCCGGGGAAACCGCCGGCCCCGCCGCCGGTGAAGGGCATGGCGGCGCCGAAGATGGCCGTCTCGCCGGGGGCATGGTTGCCGCCGTTGAAGCTGTTGCTGGAGACGAGCAAGCGACCTTCGTCGATAAACAGCGGGCCACCCATGCCGTCGCTGCCGCGCGGGTTGTAGAAGACGAAGCCGCCCTCTTTGCGGGCCAGGGGCTGGCCGGAGGTGAGGCGGACGCCGTAGCTGATGTCGAAGCTCTCACTGTTGACGAGAGAGAGCGCCGTGGCACCACCGTCGGCCGACAGCATGGCCTGGGTTTTGTTGGCGAAGCCCTGGTTGCCCGTGGGGAACGGGTACTCGTCGCGGATGTTCATGTTGCCGAACGGCTGAGCGAGGGTGCCCAGGCCGTTGGTGGGGAAGTTGTCGAAGGGGAGCGGGTCGCCCATGCCGTCGACGCCGGGGAGCGGCACGCCGTTGGCCGTCAGATTCGACGTCGGCATGCCGTTGAAGATGCGGTACTGAACGGCATAGCCGTTGGTGTTGAAGATGCCAGCCTGAGCTGCACCCGCCGCGGTCAGCAGACACGCGACCATAAACGAACCACGAATGTTCATGCGACTCTCCTTCACTCTCTGCCACGTTCGAGGATACGGACGGTTTCAGCCCACGCGGGCTGCGTCGAACTAATGAAAGCGTTTACAGTCTGCGCCGAGAAAACCGCTTGTCAAGCGCAATGTTCGCGGTTTTTCACCGATGCACTGCTCATTTTCCGGTAGACGGGCCTGTCTCGGACACCCCCTGCACCCCTTCGGTGAGCCCCAAGCGAGCCGCGCCGCGCTGCCACGTAGCCGATTTTGCGAACAACTTCCAAACAAGGCGCGTCCGGGCATTCTCAATCGCCAACAGCAGCGGCCCGTGGTCGATCGCCAGATGATCTGGCGCGACCCAGCCTTTGCCGACATTGAAGGCATCGGCAAATCCGTACCCACCTGTGGCCGGGTCCGACCACAAGGCCGTCAGCGGGGCCTGGGTTGCCAGTTCGCGGTAGTGGCGCAGCGCGGCGGTGGCGAGGACCGGCTCGAACATCACCGAGCACCCGGCCGCGTACGGGGCGAGCGTCCCGTCGCCATAGTTGTCCTTGCCCGCCTCTGGCGGATAGTCGATGCCGGGGATCGCCCCGCTGAGCGTGACCGGCGTTGGGTAGAGGCCCGGCACGGCGTAGCCCGCTGGAGCATCCGACGCGGTGAGGCCCCACGCGTTCTCGCCGAGGCCCGCCAAGCCGAGCGGGTTGGCGATGGCCTTCTGGCGGTGCATCAAGGTGTGACGACGGCTGTTCTCCCACCAATCCACACGCGGGCGGCGGTCCACGCCCTGCGCGGCGGGATGATCCGGCCCGAGCGCGGCGTAGTTGATGAAGATGTGCGAGAACTGATTGACGAAGAGCGCGCCCGAATACGGGAAATAGACCATCGGGCCGGCGGGTTCGGCGGTGCCCACGCCGCGCCGGAGGTTGTAGTAGGCATCGGGGCTGATGCGTTTGGCCTCATCATCGGCCGCGACGGCCAGGAAGGTGACGAGGCGGTGTTCGCACCCCGAGTCGAGCCAGTAGTAAGGCAAGAGGCTCCCCGCTCCGGACGGGTCGGCCATCGAGGCGGGCTTCCAACCCAGCGAAATGAAGCCGCGGTTGGCCGGGTCGGTGTTCTCGCCGCCCGCGAAGAACGCCCAATCGGCCGCGGCGATCATGCCATCCACCGTGGCCTTCACCTCTCCCCCGAAGTACTCGCCGGCAACGATCGCCCCGCAGAAGAGCAGCGCGGAATCGACCGTGCTGACGATGTGCTCGAGCTTGGCCGCGTGCTGGCCGGCGGTCTGCGCGTCAAGGAAGTGGTAATACAGCCCGGCCTTGCGGATGCCGGGTGCACGCAGAAGCTCGCCCAGAATCTGCTCGCAACGAGCACGGCCTTGTTCGCGTGTGATCCAGCCGCGCTCGACGCCGACGGGGATGCCGGCGAGCTGGAAGCCGACGCCGGCCACGCTGATGACCGGCTGGCTGGGGCGGTCGAGGACCATGCCGTTCGCCGCGCTCACGCCGTTCCAGATGTAGTTGAAGGCCCCGTGCTGCACCTGGGTGAGGAACTCCTGGTCTGCGGGGCTGAAGGTGAAAGGAGGGCGAGGCGTGGCCGGGGGAGCTTGGATGACGACCGAATCGACTTTGGGCGGGGGCGGCAACGCGGGGCCTGCGCGGGTGGATGTGGAGGGGCGATCGCACGCCGCGCCGAGCAGAATGGGCAGCACCACGAGGGTGGCGAGTGCCGGCACGAACCGTTGTCTGGGCAAAAAGAGTGGCAATGTAATCGCTTGCATCGAGATTTGAGCGTAGCGTCGCTGGCTACCGATGGCCGAAAGTCCGAAAATCAAGGCTACCCGTGAAGAACCGCCGAAACGCATCAATCCAGGACGTCGCCGTTGCCGCGGGGGTGTCCACGGCCACGGTGAGCCGGGTGATCAACAACCCGTCGCTGGTGGCGCAGGTGACGGCCGCCCGGGTGCAGCGGGCCATCACCGAGCTGAGCTACAAGCCCAACCTGTTTGCGCAGGGGCTGACGACCAGCCGGAGCCGCGTGCTCGGGATCGCGCTGCCGGATATCCACGGCGAG
>JAUMHO010000458.1:0-16772 GCA_032360965.1 Ulva armoricana
CGCGCTGCGGCCGGGCGCCGCCGTCGCGCGGATCGCGCCGGCCGCCCCGGCTCTGCCGGGCACGCCTGCGGTGGTCGACAATGAACACCTGGAGCTCCGCTACAACCGGATGACGGGCCGGCTCGCGTCGGTGCTGCACAAGGAGACGGGGCAACTCGTGCGGGTGGACCTCGACCTGGTGTACTGGGAATCCAACACCGCGCCGCCTTACGGTGGAGCCTACATCATGAGGCCGACAACCCAGGTGTGCACAACTCTACGCAGCCAGAGATTTCTGTCAGCGCGCTGGGACACCCGCCACGAACGCACACATGCTGCGCTGTGCTTGGGGCCCGCCTGTAGAGCAGACATCGCACAGAAGCTGTGCACACATGTGCCACCGGCATGCATTCGCAGATCTAGAGCGGCTTGTCCGCCAGAAACCCATGCATTGATGCGCGGTTGCATTGGCGCGCAGAGAACCCTGCACGTTGCGGTGATTGCACACTGTGCATGTTTGGCCACTGTGCTTGGGGTAGAGGCTCACACGCATGCACGCGGCTGTTTCGTGCTCAGCTGGTGCTGCGTGAATGATGTGTTACACGGAGATCAACCCAAAATCCCGGCAGCGCCAAGGCGTAAATCACAAGCCAACCCAAGCACACGACAAAACAACCAACACAGTAGATCAACCACACACTCTAAACAGACGTCACACCCAAAACCACCCACTGACCCGTGCATGATGTGCATGCAGGTGCCGTTGGCATGGCCATCAGGATCTTCGCGCGCGACCCTCGAGATCGTCACCTCGCCGGTCGTGTCCGAGGTGCGGCAGTCGTTTGTGGGGTGGGGCACGATGACGACGCGGCTCTGGCGCGGCGCGCGTGCCGTGGAAGTTGAATGGACGGTCGGGCCGGTGCCGGTGGCGGACGGCGTCGGCAAGGAGGTCGCCCTGCGCCTGCGCTCCGACCTCGACACAGGTGCGCGCGTGCCTCAGCTGACGGCCCCACGGACAGCCGGCAGGCCTCTGCCGCGCATGTGCTCCTCCCCGCAGTTGCTGCGCTTGTGGTACTCCGCGTCTTGCAACGCATCATGCTCAGCCGGTGTCCGTGCACATCCATTTGAGCCTGATGGGGCAGGGTTAGTACTGGGCTGAGTGATCTCCTGGGAATCCCCTGTGCTGTATCGCTTTTAAAAAAACTGTCTGGTGGTCGGAGGACGATATAAAAGGTGACCCCTTCTTCGGAAAGTCTTGGGTTTCGTTCCGCGTGCCCCCCTGGGTTTCGAACACAATCGCGCGCGACAACCTCGCTTAGCACAGGAGGAGGCCCTGCGAGTTGCGTGCAGTTGTCGGGAGGGGGGGGGATTCCAGGTTGTTTACCCCCTTGGCCCGTGGTCCCGGTTATCCGGAGATATCAAGGTCCTTGTAGGATATGGCGAGTAAGTGTCACATTTACATGTACATCCGGCGGGGGTCAAGGGCTGACTCTGGGTTGTGGGAGTATCTGATTCAAGGTGTTCGCTGGCACACGCCCTCCTGTGCATGGGCTCTACCTGAGGCTACCAACTGCTGCGCCGCGTGACCACTGTACGAGTCCCGTCTAGACACACCATGTTCTGCACCTCAGGCTGCCTGTGTGCTCTGTCTCGCGGGTTTGTGTCCGCGGGGGAGCCTCAGGGGCGAGTGTCTCTGTGACGACGCCTCGCGAGTGTCGGGGGGGCAACCAGTGCACCTGCGAGCGCAGTGTGGGCACCGCGGCCGCATCTCTCTCCAACGACGCCAACGCCGTTTCAGTGCGGGGCAGACGGGGTGGTGTGCAGGGGATGTGTGGGGGACCGATGCGAACGGGCGCGAGATGCAGCTCCGCCGCCGCTCCTGGCGCCGCTCCTGGCCGCTGCAGGACACCGAGCCCGTCGCCGGAAACTTCTACCCCGTGACGGCTGCCGCGACGCTGCGCGGCGCGCCTCCGCATGCCACCCCTGAAGCCGAGCGGGCGGAGTTCGAGCTGAGCCTCGTCACGGACCGGCCGCAGGCGGTCGCATCGCTTGAGAGCGGCTCCATGCATGTGCTGCTCCACCGGCGGCTCCTGATGGTGCGCTTCTGGGATTGCGCCGTGCCCGGCCAGCCTGCGCCTCGAGCGCCCTGATAGCCCTGAGTTTTGTGCTGTTGGCCGAGAATCTGCTCGCAGCTGAACTGGCCTGGCTGCCTGGCGTTGACCCGAACAAGCCACAGCTTCTCCCTCTCTGAAGTCCGGCCAGGGCGGACTGCACGTGTTGCTGCCACATCTGTACCGATGACAAATCCAGCCACAAAATGAGTGCACACTCGTTCCACGCGACCCGGCATGTCGACCCCAGATTTAAATTTTTTTTTTGGATCGAGAACAAACACAGGAAACAGCAGAATGGAATACAACATTACCTGGCGGCTCGCTTGTCCCTGTGGTGTTGCAGCATCGTGTTTGCTGACCCTGCAGCGGATTCCGCTGCATCAGACGGACCATCCAGCCACATGTTGTCAACGGCAAGCGGACTACAGATCGGACAGGCCGTGTTGTGCCCTGCAGCGAGCAACTCGTCTGGTGCTTTTCAATCCACCACGTCAGATGCCAGAGCAATGACTGCAGAGTCCCTCGTGAAGGCACCTCCCACAGGACCTGCTCCATCGCACCGCCTCTGACACAAGTCCCCAAAGCAGGAAACATGCACAGAGGCATACCGCGGCTACCCGCTGTCGCTCCCGGGCGGAGGCGTCACGGATGCCGGCAGCACCTCCGACACACACAACCTTTACCGATATTGCGCCTGGGTCCGACCGCAGACCTTGCGATGCAGGATGACAGCAGGGGCGTAGCGGAGCCGCTGAATGAGACCGTCTGCGGCTGCCGCAACTGCGCCTGCCCGGGCGTCATCGCGCGCGGGACCTTCCAGCTGCTTCTCGCCCCCACGACCGCGGACAGCCACCACAGCCTGCGCAAGTTGCAGGCCCTCGCCGCCGAGCCGCCGCTGCCGCTGTACGGCCGTGGCCGCGACATCGTGCGCTGGCTCACGGCGCACATGCATGAGGCGGCCACGGGCGAGGTCCTCGTGGGCGCCGGGAGCGTCGTGGAAGACGCGGGGACAGGCGGGCGGCCGGGCTGGGACCACGGAGCGGCGACCGTGGCGTCCAACGCGTCACATCTATGGCCGGTGGGTGCATCGGGCCTGCTCGAGTCAAACCCGCTCGCCAAGGCGGTGCTTAAGAAGATCGGCGACAACGGAGTGATCAGGATCGAGACCTCAGCTGCGGGATATCCCCCTGGTGCGCTGCACTGCAGATCTCCTCTTGAGACCGTCTGAGACGGAGCGCCGAACCCCCGTGATGCACTGCATGGCATGCACACGCTTGCTGGCGTTTTGTGGATTCGCGGTGATGGAGACCTGGCTCTGCGCACAGCACACCATGTCGTGCGCACTGACTCCGTCACGCCAGGGGATTCCGGTTGCCGGTGTGTGAGGCCGGTGACTGGCCACAATCTTGGCCGCCATCCCCCTGGCGTTTAAAGCATCAATGCCTGCGTCTTGTTGCACCGTTCCTGCTGCCTGTCTCCTGTGCTGTGTGCACTCGGATGCCTCTTCCTGCGCCGGCGCTGCGCGGCCGGTGTTTGCGCGAATGGTCTGCACTGAAGGTGTGGCTCCACTGTGTGGCGCCCCTACCCAATGCCGCCCCTGCGATGTCGCCCCGTCCTGCTCCCGTCGTACACGTGTCCGCCGCTACCGGTACGGGTGCTGTGGTCGATGCGCGCTTGAGTCTGGCGTGATGTCCGATGTCCTCAGTATTTGTATTTCCTTGTGGCACACGATCGGGCGCCACAGCGCATGCGTGGTCAGCACGGGGAGCGCCCTGCAGGCAACTCGACGCACCGCCGCGACTTCCACCAGCCGCACTCGACGTCTCCGCAGCTGCACTGGACCGCCGGCGGCGCACCGGTCGCGCCCCACGGCGGCACGTGCCGGGGCCTCGCCTGCGCCGCCGCCCCCCACGCGGTGATGCCGCCGGACCTGTCCCTGCTGACCTTCACGCGCTGGCACGGCGCCGTGTTTGCTGCGGCTGCAGAGCGGCAGGGGTGCGGCGCGGAAGCGCCCGGAACGTGCGGCCCCGGTGCGATGCACCAGTGCCCACGGCACCAGGAGCAGTTCTATCTCGTCAGAATCGCAAACAACGCGGACCCGGCCGATCTCCCCAGCGGTGCGGCCTCATCAACGAGTCTCCGTGACGATGTTGAACATGATGTCACGCAGGTGAGGCGTTGTGCGTCCACGCGAACAGCACACAGACCCGCGCCTCACAAACTCCTGCCCCTGGGATTCGCGGTTCATCAAGGGTTGCACAGTGACTCTAGTCGAGCAAACGTGGATGCTTGCTCTGAGCAGCGGCGGAACCGAGTGGCTGCATTGAAACTGCAACTCGAGGCAGGATTCACAGGCACCTCGCTACTGGCGCATCCCGGCGATGATTACGCACACACATGAACGCTTGCCTGGTCAGCTTGTGCACCAAGGTGAACTTCGTCCGTGAGTTTGCTGCAGTGCGCCCCCGACACGTCTTCGCTGTGACACCTCTTCACTGTGACGCCTCTTCGCTGTGACACCTCTTGGGTTGAAACGTTTGGTTTCACTCCCGTTGCACTCAGCAGGCGCCGTTCCCTCCACTGCCGCCGCTGCACATCTCCTGCGGCGCTCGCGTGACCGCGGCATCCCCCCCCCGCATACAGCACCGCAGTCATCGCACCCATACACGATCTCACAGACATCTCCCCCCTTCGCTTGGACCCTGCAATCGAATGGCCTGCCGGGCCCTGCGCCCCGTCTCAACGGCGCCCTCCGGAACGCGTCTCTGCATAGCCAGCCACCGTGCATGCACAGCTAGCCGAAGGTCATGCGTGTGCGCTCTGTGCTGCAGGAGATCCGGAGGTCGGCAGGCGGAACCGGACGGTGGACCTGTGCAAGGTCCTCGCGTGGCCGCACGGCACGACTCTGCGCGTCCGCGAGACGACTCTCACCGCGAACCGGGGTCTCCGAGCGTTCACCGCGGCCGGCGGCCGTCACCGCTTCCGCGTGCAGGACACGCCGCAGTGCTTCAAAGACGATGCCGAGGACTGCAGCGAGGCGGGGCGTTCCGGCGCGGAGCGGCAGCGCGCGCGCGCAGACCGGTGCAGGGACGGGGAGGCGATCGAGATCGCCGGCTTGGATTGCGGCAGTGGCAACTTGTCTGTGTGTGTTGACGCCATGGATGTGCGGACGTTTGTGCTGGGCGTGTCTCCCCATAGTGCGTAGTTCCGGCTGAATTGCATCTGGTGCAGGCGTCCTCTCGTAGGGGAACAGGGAACAGTGTGTGTTGTGATGCGAGGGTTTGAGCGCACCGGCGCGTCATCGTTTGTCCAGCACTGTACGATGCACGGTAGCTGTGTAAGCGCAATATGATGTGCAACCGAGCGTATGTGGCAGATCGGCTGTTTCTGGACCTCGCGGACGTCCCGATGTTTGCTTAGTGGAAACAGCAGCTCCAGCGCCCTGTATAGTGACCTGGTATGACACTCCGTTGTTTCATGGATTCGACAGTCCAGTCATCTGCCCTGCCACCGTATAGGTGCCTGTAAGACCATATAGCATGCTGCAGCACTCAAGCCCTGCCGCACAGTGCATGACCACGGGCAGCCCTTCATACTGCACAGCCCGAGTGAACAGAGAGTAAACGGCCATCATTGCGGCGACACGGATTCCCCACACTTAGAGGTGTCAAAAGGGCCAGTGTATGAACGATGCTACTATGTGGCTGAGGAGGCAGACAGTGAGAGCAGCCTAGCCACACCACCGGTGAATGTGCTACCATTCGGTGTGGCAAATATCGGAAAAGGCAATTGAAACATCCGTACTATGAGAACAGCGTGGTCTGTGCAGGCTGTGACCCTGCGTTCATGGGTGCCAAGTCACAGGCAGCTTGGAGACCCTGCTTCTGTGGTACTTATGGTCAAGCTTTTCATGTTGGCGTTTGCTTGGGTGACGGATTTAAAAAAAATACAGCAATTTGCAAGTGTGCACTGCATACTGTGTACGGCCGCAACTTATCCTTGTTTCGTGCGGCATGCTTGTTGCCACAGATATGCTCGCAGACGAGCTGCACGCCGGGCTGAATAGAGAATGTGAACGCGGAAATACTTGACTTGTGGTTTTGTTGTTCCTGATCTCTCGCCTGTAGATATTTTAACAGGTAAATCCGGACGCGAATACCTGATTTGTATCATTACAACTTCCTTCACGATATTCATCCGATCCAACGATTAAGCTTGATGTCGCAACTGGAGCACGCGTTTGGTATAATAACGTCGAGGCGACGATATGGAGCTTGTCGTCGACGTCGGTCATGTGCTCACCTGCAGCCACAACGTGACATGTCGAGCTTCCTATACAAGCACAACGGGGCATAAAGTGCTTTTGCTGTTGGCTAAATATACAGCAAAGAAAATGTAGCAAATGGGGCTGTGCGACGGTCGGACAGGATGATTGTGGCTCCGGTTTGATCGTTACATATACAGCCGATGCAGCGGAGGGACAGAAGGTGTCATGTACTCTTGTACTCTTTTGTAAGTACACTACAGGAGGTGTCATGTCGTGGTTGGGAGTAGCGCAGACGTGGCTAAGGGGCTACGGTACTGCAGTACTCCGCCTTTGTGTTATCTCCGGGTCGGAGGATACCGTAGCTGCATTAAGTGTGGCCGCTAGGATGATGCCTGGTGCATGCGTGGAACATACTTTAAGCGGTGGTGTGTTCTCGGAAGGTCGCATGCTAGCCGGATAGTATATATATATCCGGCGAGGCCTTAAAGAGCGGGTCGACGCGACCACAACTCCGTCTCCAATATCACATGTATAACACGGTGGAGGATGTCCCGATGGCGGGGGCGTGTGGCACGGTGCGGGGCATACACTCCTTCCAGCGGCAGGTCAGGCTGGATCGGGCCGGTCATGTCGTCACACCAGCTCGCCCATGTACATGAATGGAAACCCCCCAGGCGAGTACGAGTTATAAGGAAAGAGAGGAGTAGGACAAAAAGCTTAAACTCAGCAAAACAATTACTTGTGGTATATATTGTATAAAATGCAAATGTGTAGCATCTGAAAGAAGACGGTGCAGAGTTAGATGTTGGACCGACGTGTTTGGTAATGCCCAGACATGTCCTCCATCAACTCGGAGGTTCCACTCCCACCTCGGGAGTGTTAGAAGCTAGCTTGCAAGGATGGCGAAACACCCAATTTTGTCCCACCACTTTTTTTTGTGTGCTTACCATTCGTGCTTTGCAGAGATTGCATTTATACATTGAGATTTATACATTGAGCATGCTTTAGTTTTGTTGCCGGGACACGCCTTTGCACTGCTCGCCACTCTCCAACGGGGACTGAAGCGGCGCTCTCCGTCGATATATCGCGACTTGTGTGCTGAATTTCACATTGCGTATCCCGGAACGTTACTGCATAATCTGTAATGAGAGGTATTTAAGGTATCTCTTAGGGACGAAGAACGCTGCATGCCTACGTGGTTGCCGTTGCGGTGGTCGGCAACACCGCGACCTGCCAGTGATTTTAGTGACTGCACTCCGTTTACATCGGTGCGACCACTTGTTGCTGGTCATCACTACGACCTGGCACTGCATGCACGGCTGATTCATATACCGCGTCAGAAAGCGAAGCATATTGTGTTCGCTCTGTGCTTGATCCAGGCCCGACTGCACGGTGCAATCCAGGCGACAGGATCCTCTAACGTTCTCGAGATGCGGAAAACATATCGCATTATATACGGTAGGTTCATCATACTTCTGGTTCACATTCAGTCGCAGCATTCGTTTAAACAGGCGCGAGTGTGGTGCCAGCAAAGCAGCCCAGCCGTTCGGTTCGCCCAATCGTGGCGCAAATACGGCGGCAATGAGTGTACAGTAAAAAAATCGTAATATCTACGTTATGTGCATGTTGTTCAGTGTGTTGTCGATTCCTGCATGGGGATAATCACTTCACCAAGTCTCACTCACTGTGTCGGAGATCTACCTTACCAGCTTGCAAGAATGGCTTAACTAAATCCTGAGCTGCAACATAGCCAACTTAATCAATTCATCGGGCTCTTCCTGCACTGCAGCCGTCTTTCTGCATTGCTCTATGAGCATCGTGGCAGTCCATTGGCGTACATCAATCAGTGGACAGAGACTCCAAGCTGGCACATCTGTGGTTTCAGATCCTCGTTGTGCTCCTGATTTCTGGGTAAGGTTCCTGGGTGGTACGCTGCATAGTGCTCTGGGACCGTGTTCAGCTGTGGATATGAAGAGGGGGCCTCACACTCCCCCATTCACCACGTCAACCCCAAGAGCGCGATGCCTGATTTCCCGATCGAACCTTTGGGACGGCGTGTTGACACTACCACCGTATTGGATATCAATCCGGCCTTGGTTTCAATATTTTGGCAGACAGGGCTGACTTCCGGCCTGTTTCTTGCGATTTTAACCACAGGCTGTCACTGCGGTTTTACACAGAGGCGGTCGGAATGATCCCAAACACCGCTTAGAGGCTCCAGAACATATTCCCGAGAGTCACTATTCTGTGTGTCACTATGGCATATGAAGCATCAAGCCCAGGCAGCTGCATGGATGCCTCGCTGAATGTCCAAATTCAAAGCAGAGCTCGTTCACTATCAGGAGCCTTGGCCTGCAAAGACCCAGCCAAATGTAAAAGGAAAGGCTGTATCCAGTGCAGCGGCATTACTGTGTATACACCTTCGCCTCACTCCTGAAGATCGACACGCGCGTAGGCATGAATGCAGGGCGTCGGCATGCGCGTTGTCTATAATCACATTCATGCCAGATCTGGCCAAGACCCCCGCGCGTGCTCGGAAGCGGGTGACATGGAAGCTTGATCCCGTACATGATGAGGCTATACGTAAGGCATATAAAGCGGAGGTGCGGACGAGGGCTGCTGCGGTTGCCGATACATTTGAATTGAGGGCAGGGGATCAAGCGGCAGTTGACAGCGTTGCCATTGTGGTTGCTGCAATTTTCACAGAAAGGCACACGCACGATTGGCACATGCACGATTCTCAGTGGTATCTCCAAGAGCTGGGTCACGCCCGCTGTTAAGGCGGCTGCTTCACGGCGCCGCGTGGCGGTTAACCTGGATTTTCGCTGGCCCCACGGCACCACAGCATGCGCTGCTGTCGCTGCGACCGGTGGCCATTGCGGCATTCTCGGCAGCAGTGCGTGCAGCCTGTCGTACCCACCGCTGCTGAATGGAAAACACATGTGCGCAACTCTGCAGCGACTCGCCTGGCTTGTACGCCATCAACCAGTCACTTGAGCGCCTGGCCGCTGTGCCCTGCAGCCCCGGTATCCCCACACTGCACCACCCGGAGTCGGGGGACATGTGCACCACGCAGACGGCCAAAGCGACCGCGTTGGCGACGTACACTGCATCGATTGCCGCGGCCAGACCTCCCGTGGCATAAGAGGCAAGCGAATCATTGGCCCGTGCACGAGTTGCGATTGCGGCCGAGTGCGCTGCTCCCACGCCTGACACCCATGGACTCGAAACCGAGTTTATGTACGCCGAAGTGCATGACTGTCTTCGGAGGCTGAAAACCCACAAGGCTCCTGGTATCGATGGTCTGCCTGCTGACCTCCTAAAACACCCAGGCGGTGCGCGAATCACCCTGCTGAAGCACTTGTTCAATGCCATTCTCGCCGCTCGCCGAAACCCTTCTACATGGCGGACAGGTATCGTTGTTCACCTCCCCAAGGGTGGAGACACAGGGGACTGCTCCAACTACAGGCTACTCACACTTCTCCCTGTCGTAGACAAACTGTTCGCCACGCTCATATCGACGCGGGTCATACGGCGCTGACAACACGCTGCCCGTCAGGGATGCGCAGGTTCTCCTCTAAGCTGGCTTTGAAGCTGTACATGTGCTCGTCATGCACTACCTCACGCAAGCCCCGCTTACCTGCCTCAAATATTCGCGTTGCCAGCGCTAGCCACATGCTGACGTCTCGTGTAGCTCGACAACAGCAGACGTCAGCGTGTGGCTCCTAACCTACACGACATGTGTAGCCACACGCTGACGTCTCGCGCTGGAACATCCCATTCCGCCCTCACTCCGAACCTTGCCCAGTCTCTATTGTTCGGCTTTAACGGTGGGAGGTGCTCAACCTCCACACTTTTGGCCCAACCTGAACGCACCAGTCGTGTGCACGTGGTAGGTGCCATGCCTCACCGCCCTGGCTGGTCGGTGGGTCCGAACACGATCCCTGCCTCTATGGCAGCATCTACTGGGGCCATGCTCCCGTCGCATGGGTAACGCTTGCAGGGGGCCCCGAATCGCTGCATTCGCGCGCACTGCGCTGCTCCCTTGCCCGCGAACGCTGTTGCCCAGTCCCGACAGCCTTCCGCGAGCGGTCGACGTTCTGAAATGTACCGGATCTGGCACCTTGGCGCCTCCCTGGCGGGTTGGATGGCGGTACTGGTGGCGCCATCGTTAACCCTGGCCCATGTGCCGCCGCTCGGGGCGGGCCGCACGTGGTCATGACCCGTCGGATCGCCTCAGAGGGCGCGCGTGACGTCATCCTAGCGGCTGAGCGATTGATGAGGTGCTGTGTCAGCTGGTTGACCCCCTCTCTGACGAATGTCTGCTGCAGCCATTCCACCAGCTGTATTCCCACCAGGGCTCGGGCCTGTTCCCCTAGGCGCTGTGATAGGTCCGCAAACAGGACTGGGCCGCCGCCGAACTCAGCTGGAAGGTTCATTTTCAGAACCTTAGCCGAGAGGCACTCCAACATTGCGAAAGCCAGCCTCGGGATTTCATGCGCTGTCTCGAGCGCGCTCTCAGTGCGCAGGTCGAAGCACAGCTTCGTTCGCGCGAGCATCGCACTGTCTCTGGCCCTGCAACATTATCTGCCTCAATTCTGTCGGCTTCGGCCCGTTCCTTGACCATGGTATCTGCGTCAGCGATATCTGTATTTTGTTCTCTGCGGTCTGGCCATAGCGTGAAGTCTGCCGTGCAGTCCCATTCAGCATTCACGGGTTTTCGGAAATGCGGTGCGTACTGGCACCATGGTGTCTCGCCTAAAACCGCCTGCATCGACTCCCCGACGCCCATCAGCACGCCTTCGTAGAGCCGTTTGAACGTGAAGTCTACTCTGTAGCTTTGGTCCGTTGGCATGCTCTCTTCTTGCTGTGGTGGTCGCGGTGCTGCCCACTGCTGTGGCGGTGGCGGTGTCGCCCACAGCTGCAGTGGCACTTCGGGCCAGTGCTGCTCGCCCGGGTGTGGTACTGGGGTGCTGGTACTGAGAACGCGGTAGCACTACCACGGAGCTCATAGGTCCTGGCTCCGTTCGAGGCATGCGTTGACTGGGCTCTCTCTGCCTCTGGATCGTGAGGTGGTGTAATTTAGCGTCACTGTTGCACACTTGATGGGCGTGTGCTTTGCAGTTGCAGCTTCTGTGTGTGGGTGAAAGTGGCTAGCGGTGAGCCTGTGCGGCTGTTGCATGATTTGGTGACCTGGTCCACTTTGTGGGTTTACCCTTGTACTCTTTTGTGACTACAGGCTGCTCGGTGTTCGGAGTCCAGCAGGCGAAGGGTCTAACGCCATGGCACTCGTTCGTTTGAATACATCGGGAAAGGCCACTAGTACTGGCATCTGCCGAGCTCGCGGAAAGATGCTAAGCATAATTTGTATGCCAGTCCTTGTCGTTGAAGCGTTAAATTGCTAGAATCGGACACCACTGCTTGGGATCTGGCGCAATAGAGAGGCTACGGATCCGATTGGTTACTACATGTTGTCATCGACAAGTGCCAGCGTTTGGTAGCAACGTGCACTTTGAGTCACATGAACGCCATCGGACCCACTTCGACCTGGACGAGGCATCTAACTGAGTATGTTTTGCTTCCCTGCGTCGGGAACCAGCTGATCGTTGCGTAAGATACGTATCCGGCGGGGTCATGGGCCTTTCAGCTGCGCGCATTCGACGCCCACCTACTGCAATAAGACATCATTGGACATGTCCAAAGCGACCAGTGGCAATTAAAATATATCAGTGGTTGTCTTGACCAGGTATCACCTTGTTGGTGCTACGCAGGCGAGTGTGTGCAGCGGCAAGTCGGCAACCATGCACAGGTCACCGCACCGTTGCCTCGAAAAGGCGCCGATTCGCAATCTACAAACTGCGACAGCCTTTGATACAGTTGAAAGCAACATAACGTACGTTGTTATCTCTCAATGCGCTTTCTTTGCGGTGTATTGACTTCCGTACATGCGTTTTCGGGTGCGGCTGAAAATTTTCCATGTTGCCATATCGGCAACATTGCGTGTCAGGTAAAACAGCAATGGACCGCGCGGGGTGTACATGCTGCGTACGCAACAGTAATAAACTTGTGGAACATAGTTACATGTTGATGGCCATCTCTGACGTGGTTGCGGCCCATCGCAGCTGGTTGACTGATGTCACCCATCACTGGCACGACTCACTTGTTCAACACCAGCAGCAGGAATCATCTACAGCTACAGCCATCTACGCACACAAATTGCAGAAAATAAGAATGCTTCACGTCTCCTGAAGCTTCTCTACGCATCTGACATGCCAAGTCGAGTCGAGTACAGAATTGATGAAACCTGCAAGCAGACCCCTTCGGCTGTGACCGGGAAGACAGCACACTTGACATATCTACGCTGAAATTAAAATAAATATCAACAGGAGAAAAATGTGTCGAACTGGCACACCTTAGCTCTGGTTGCATTGATACTGTGAGGAGCTCGCTGGTCGCAGCATTGACGAACTTAATCCATCAGCCTGTACTCAAAGTGACACGTGAAGAACACCGTCAATATAAGCCAAGTACTCATATCGGCAGCAGATTGACAGGTTGCACATACCTTATGGCGCAGTTACAGACTGCAACAGAAGCTGTTATCAATGCTTGGCGTCGATAAAACTTTAGGTGCCTTCTGATCTGCAAACAAGCTGCTATTTGTGGCCAGCACGTGGGTTGAGAACAGCTTTGGGCAGCCGATTGAAACATGTGAAGCAACTCAGTAAGCAATAGGACTCAACCTGTTCTAGGCAATGGAACAATACCAATGGTACACTCTGCTTCACGCTGTGTGGACTCAAGCATGCCAATATGTACAACCTCACCTGCAAGTGCATCACGTTAGTGTTGTGCTTGGTGAACACTGATCACGAGGCTCATTGCAGCCGATGCTCAAGCGAGCAGTACCTTGCATGCTGCCCCAGCCAAAGAAAGAGATCCAACATACTACCTTAATGCATATACTGAACATCAGTGGTGGCATCAGTATGAAGGCATCATTCTGAAAAGCTTCGCACTGGCATCAGTATCAACACCAGACTCTCGAGGAAAACAGCCTGAACACTTACTGCCTCCCCTCTCACTGAATATGTAGCTGTACTTGGTACTGATGCCCTTGCCTCAAAATTGGGCTTGGGCATGTTGATGGCAGTGTCAACACATGGGGCATGTCCACATGCCACAGCACCTATGCCGTGAACTGCCGTAAGAGCGCTGCAAGGCCATGTGAACACTGTATCTCACAAATTCATAGCATTCGTATCGCTGCTCATTTCAGATTCGGTGACCCCAGCAGTAAGCTGACACAGTTAGCACAAGACGTGAAGAGCATATGCAGATGGCATCCCGTCCAAGGTTATCAGCTCGTACCTGACGTACACCCATATATTAAACTATATCTGCATGTTTCATCTGACGACGATCAGGTGCCGTGAGCTGGCTGCGAATGTTCAGGCTCCCTTGCAACTGCGCATCTCCGCCGGTCAGCGAGTTGCTAAAACATGCTCCACACAGCCAATAAGAAGAATCAGTACATCAAGCCAATGATTGCATCAAAGGAACAGTGAACCGGAATCAGCGGAGCTGCAGTTGTTAAGAAGTGTTGCCGCGGACGAGAATGACCTTCCCAGCCCGCAAGGATACAAACTTAAGAAAGCAAAGAACACGATTGGTCTTACAGAATACTCTAGAAACTCAATTGAAAATTGGTCCAGGTTCGCATGCAGCACGCTATGCGTACGAAATTGACAGATGGCCCACGGATGCATCTGCCTGTGCATGTTCATATGAATGTTCATGCGCTCGAGGCCTTGACTGCAACCAGCATTTGAGTGCTACGTACGCCTTACATCAACACAGCACTGGAGTACCTCAGAAGCTGACCAAACACGTGTTGTTATCCTTGGCAGGGATGCGTGTCCATGCAGGGATTCGAGCCCCATGGCCAGCGATAGCGATATCGATCGATGTGAAGACCTTGCCAATCCGCACGCCATTTTTTGCTATCTTTTGGAGCCAAATTTGATATCTACCATCGTAAACGCATCAGTTCATCGAACATCACGCAAGTGTGACCCACTGGCCCAGGCCGGCGAGCGATAGTGCACTGCACTTCACTGTCGCACTTTCGTGCATCACAGGTGACACCGTGTACTGAATGCATACTTGGTAAGTGTTTTCAAACTACAAGCGTTACGTTCTCGGTAACAGTCGTGGTGTTCCCCGACACAGACTAATTAACAGCCGCTGTCGACACGTCGGGTGCTTGTCGGGCGGAAGCTGACCACCCGAGGCATAGCTTCCATGACTTGGTCCACTTTGTGGTTTCGCCCTTGTACTCTTTTGTAACTACTCTTTTGTAACTACTATAGCTAGCGCGCGCTGTTCACAAAAGTTGACCAGAACCAAAGATCTACGGACGCTTTTTGCAGCGATGGCACCGGTACCCATATGATTCCCTGTGTTGTTTGTTTTGCCAACATAACGCCAATTCATCTGATTGTGGTTTTCATCTCGTAAGCTTAAGCCAATCGAAACGTGAACGTGTTTTATATTCGTCGGGTGCATGTCGGGCGGTAGCTGACCACCCGACGCCAGGTCGGGTGCAACTCGTTCTCGCAGAGGTGCAGTCCATGGCGAACAACACCTCCATAACACCTGCTTAAGCCGCGGCCAAGAACACGAATGTCAGTCTTACTAGGGCCTTGCAATTGTACGCTTTTGTAACTACGTATACACGTACGCGCACGCAGCGTAGCCACCGCGGCATCATTAATGTATTAATAATATATATTATAATATTATAATATTTACAACTCGACGTCGCGACTCTGGGCATGCGCTGCGGAAACCCGATGAACAGGAGCGCTCAGCATGCATGCCGTTTGTGACCTCGAAAGTAGTTACAAAAGAGTACAAGGGCAAACCCACAGAGTGGACCAAGTCATGGAATCAGACAACAGCATGCCGTTTGTGAACTCGAAAGTTCGTGCGAACGACATGATCATGAAATGCTGCAGATTTAGAGTAGCCATGGCAGCCCGGCTTGCCTTCCTGCATGCGCAGCTGGCCCTTATAATCAAAACTGCGCCAGCAGAACTGCTGTCACACACCCTTTCGCATCTGCGTTGAATAATCCCGGGCCCGCCCCGACCTCCGTCTGTGGCTGCTGCCGTCACCGGTACCGCTGCGCGTGCAGGTGGACGTGGCATTAGAAACAGCAGCCTGCATCAATAACGGTACCCGCCTCGTCGTTCATTCGTACTTGTTTTAGCGCTTTTCGCTGGCGGCGCAGCGGGGGGGGGGCTCGAAGGGGGGCGGGGCGCGGGGCGCGCGGGGGCGCGCGGGGGCGCGTGGCCACCGGGGGCCCCGGCCACCTGCGGTGTGCTCCGTGATCGTGAGGTCCGCGATCGTCGCCACGGGGGGGAGGCGGGACGTGCGACGACCGACTAGTATTTTTTAAGCGCTTTTCGGGGGCGCGCGCGAGGTATCGGGGGTTCGGGCGGGCGCGAGGTACCGGGGGGGCGCGCCGCGAGGTGGCGTGGGGGGCGCCGTGCCACCGACGTGAGCCACCGTATTTTTTGGCGTGTGTGTAAAGGGCTTTCAGATCGGACGGCACGGATCAGATCGCGTAGTTGACTCAGATCGCGTATCGTGTGACCCACCGACGAGTATTTTGTAAGGGCTTTGTTCCGGATCTCGACTGAGGCCACGCCAGGTACGTCCCCGACACGTATTTTACGGACCACACTCGACGTACACGCACCAAGACACGCACTCGGGCCGTTGTTGTTGTTGGATGTCGGCGGAGGCCGTGTGTGTGCGCTCCGGGTCGTGCATCGTGTGTGTCACCCCGGAGACAAAGAAGGTCGGTGGCGACTGCATGCACCAGCCGCATGCATGCACCCAGCTTCGACGATAGCACAGGCCCGTGCACCAGGTGAATGCATGCACCCAGGCACGAGCGTCCATGGCGGCACCGCACGGGAGGACAGACGGCATATGTCACAGGGAGAAAAATGAGGTTGTCGGCCACGCACGCACGCACCGGTCCGTCAGGCCGGAGACAAAGGTGGTAGCACAGGCCCATGCACCAGGTGAATGCATGCACCCTGTGGACATGCCTCCCGCTGTCATGACTGTCATGACGGGAGGACTGCATGCACCAGCCGCATGCATGCACCCAGGCTCCACGCCGACACGCTAACAGGCATGGAAAAAGGTGGTAGCACAGGCCCGTGCACCAGGTGAATGCATGCACTCAGGCACGAGCGTCCATGGCGGCACCGCAGCGGCACCGCACGGGAGGACAAACGGCATGTGTCACAGGGAGACAAATGAGGTTGTCGGCCACGCACGCACGCACCGGTCCGTCAGGCCGGAGACAAAGGTGGTAGCACAGGCCCATGCAC
>JAUMHO010000479.1:0-19756 GCA_032360965.1 Ulva armoricana
GCCTCACTACTGCAGGCAGGGGTGGAGCCTGTGGATAACGCGGTGGGCGCACGGGCCGCGTTCGGAGTGGGGGTCGATGTGGCGATGCCAATCGAATGAAAAAAATATATAAAAAAATATATATATATATAGGGGATGAATATAGGGGGGTACTGTAGGGGGGAGTTTTGGCGCTCCTGCTGTGGGTCAAGCTAGACGGCCTCTGCAGGCTCTGTTCCAAACCCTGACCGCTTCCGGGCGGCACCGCCAGCGATGGCGGCGCGCGCGCGCGGGATAGCAGCGGCGTTTAAGGGATCAGGGATTCAGCCCCCCCTAACACACTAGCAGTGTGGCTCTAGTTCATGACTGACTGCGACATACCACACATGAACATTCTAAAACAGCGCATGCAGCGTCAACTCTGGAGATTCAATGTCAACTCTGGCTTCCATGCACGGCCCCACGATCAATGCAACACGTTCTTGCTTACCAGCCGCACGGATACTGTCGCATCAACATGAGCATTTCAAACCTTGACTGCAATTAGGACTTCCCTCGCTCATCAAACGGACATTAGTAAGGCATTTAATTCCCAGCACGAAAATACTATCAAACAATTCAACAGCTCAAGTCCAGAACATCCCTTCCAGTTGCATTTTTCACTCCTGCTGCTTGTGCTCGATTGCAGCCGTATCCTCCACCAAGACGACACAAGCTATTTGAAATGAAACAATAGTTTGTATTTACACAAGGTAAACAGTGTCAATCACCTGCGCCAGAAAAAATGCTGACACCTCTACGAGAACCAAGTTATGCAATCAAATTCACCTCTGGCTGTTGGCTGTCTCGACGCGTCAGAACTCTCAATGCACTGAGACGATGTAGGTTGTGCTACAGAACACAGAGCAAATATCAGTACTTCCCATTACACGGTACAGCGGTCGCATCCAATAATATGCTCCAGATGTTGTACACCTTCATCACACTGGACCCTCTGTGAGAACTTGCAGCTCGATTGAATAGCCTAAATGGCTTCTAACAAGCATGGCAGGTCCTGAATGTACTAATTCCAGAATGTACTTCATCATGTGTGACACTGCAGCACACCACTGCCGCAGGTGTAGTTAGCCAGGCTGGTCCATGATGCAAATCAACGTAGGCAGCACAACCGGGCAATTGTGCTGTGGGTCTAAGCTCTCACGCAGCCACAGCATGTGTTGATTGCCTACTAGTGGATACGAGCACGCTTTGGGGAGCCACCACATTCGTCTGCGTCTGTGGGAACAATCGCGTATCTGTCAGCCTCCGGCACAAACATTGCCTTGCTACCCACAGTCCCATGGCGGAGGCTTTCCACATCAATTTGATCTGTGCACAGTGACTGTACAGGCGCCGGGAGACTCCTGCACAGCATTACTTCACAGATACAACACTGAAACATGGGGCAGCTAATGCAGATGACCCAACAGTGCTCGACCATATGTGATCAAGCCAAACAAGTCAAAACACTTCATATACACCCACACAAAGGGTGTCGTACACATCTCTGTCTGCGGGGAATCCCAGCTGTCCGTTAGTGGCTCTGCCCCAGGCATAGACAGAGCCCTGTTCAGTGACCACAAGAGTGTGTCGCCAACCACATGCAATTGAAGTGACTTTGGTGCCTTCCGCACAGAGCTCCTCAACCCTAGTAGGTGAGAATGCATCTTCACGGACTCCGAGGCCAAGCTGTCCAAACTTATTCCAACCACATGTATACAACGCAGTGGGTGTGGCTACCACAGTGTGCCTCCACCCACCATCCACAAGAAGGACCTAGAGCAAAGCATTCTGTTCATCAGCCCTCTAGCTGGTAATGGTACAGCATGCAAGAATCAGAGCATACCGGTTCCCTCTGTGGCATGCAAACAGGCACTGGAATCGACCTGGTCTCCCCGTCCCCTAGTCCAAGCTGGCCATATTTACCCCAGCCAACAGCAAATAGCTGTCCTTTGTCATCTACGATCATACTGTGCCGCCACCCACATGCAACTTGGGCAGCATGCACTTGTTCAAGGCCCCGCATGCGGACAGGCAAGCACCTGCAGTGGTTACCGCGTGTCAGATGCAACATGTTGCAGCAAACTGGCAACGACACAGCCCAGTCAACGTCATATGAAATAGCGCACTCGTCCACATCTGTACCAATGCCCAGGTTTCCATATCGGCCCCACCCAAAGGCGTAAACACGACCACTTTGTGTGACGACCACAGAGTGTTCTGCTCCACACGCGGATCCGATGACTAGCTCATCCCCAAGGCCTTGAACAGCCAAAGGCCCAAGACTATCATTCAGTGATCCGTTGCCCAGCTGCCCATTCTGATTCCGCCCAAATGCTAACAACTTCCCATCACTAAGTACGGCCAACGTATGGGCGTCGCCACATGAAATGGAGGTGACAGAATATTGGGCCAATGGCAGTATCGACCTGGGCAGGAACACATCAGCACCATCTGTATGACCCAGTCTGCCAAAGTCACCCCTGCTTGCACAGAACACTTTGACTAACGGACAATGGTCCATTCTTGCACCGCGTGACTGCATGTGCCGTTTTCCAATGATACACTACGTGCAGGTGCTTGTTTTAAGTTCATGCAATGGCAGACACACCAGCCCCAGCTATATACTCGTCCGTCACATATAGCGACGGTGTACTCAGCGCCACAGACGACCTGGGTCAGCACTACACCTTCAAGCGCTTCAACGATGCACGGGGTGTGTTGATCGAGGGCCACACCATGCCCGAGCTGCCCATCTTCTCCTCGACCCCAGCTCAATAGCTGGGACTCCTCTGAAAGTGGATGGCACAGGTTATACAAACGTACATTTCTTGGAGACGTATCAGCATCCCAGGTTCGCGCTTCGTGTGCATACAGTGCTTGTACGAAAGGGTCAAGAGCCGTGCAACCTCAAATCATGTGACTTTTGCCGTAACAGCTTGCACAAGAGCAGTTCAACTGTTAACGTCTTTAGGATTCCGCGTCCAGTGCTCCTTGGTAGAGCATGCACGGAGAGGAGGTAGCCATATCTGATATTCCGCTAGTTTATGGATATATTATACGACATACACCCCTGGAGACTTTCAAGGGATACTTTTACTAGGACTCGTGGAGCAACTGTCTTGTTTACAGCAAAACAAGTCACAAGGACTTCAAGGACTTTCTGAACTGAGTTCGTGAGCACAGCCGGGAAATGCGCAGTACGAGAAAAAATCAGTACGTTTTGACGAGCTAACTCCGCTATTTTAGCAGCCAACAAGTTTGCAAAGCGCCAAGGCAAGATATGCATAACTGTGCACGAGGGCGGACGCTTGTTGTGCAGCGCACCTCCGCGCCTGATAATTGCCACCGAGTGAGAGGATCCAGCTCCGACAGAATCGACGGACCATTTATGGGGAGTTGTCATCTTCACATGTGCAGACTCGGTCCCGCAAATGCCCAACGCCTTTAGTTAGGGTCAAGCGGGCACGATCGTTGCAGCAGTTTCTCGAGACAAAACAACAGATTTGCTCCTGATTATTGCATGCCGGGTATTGTATACTCACAGGGCCTACAGCTTCCGCACACACTTCAATAGACCACCAACTTCGTCGCACCACACTGACAGCACACGTCGTGGACCAGCCACGTTACAAAGCAATGTGTTGTGTCCCTTAGCTGTACAACCTGCTATGCAACATCTGTGGGCTGGGATGCGAGATGAAGTAAAAACGACGGATGCCGTCATGGCATTTGCATGAGCTGTACCTGTGCTAGGCCGATGCTCCATGATGCCAGTATCTCAGTGATAGCCACACAGATTTCCGGCAATCTGAACGAGAAGGACGTAAAGCCGTACGACATGCCTACGGCGTCTCCGCAAAACTGAAGTTTGAGATTGGCACGTTCACCCTCTGGAGATGTAAACGGATTCGTCTGTAAAAAAGAAAATCGCGCACAGCGCTCGTGTGCAATTTTACATCCGTTTACCGCCCTAGATTGTGTAGAGCAAAAGATTGGAGGCGTGCGACCCCTGGAAGTCGTAGCCGGTTCACTGCAATGGCGCAGCATGCTAGCGTTCGGCACCTCACCGTATACGGAGCTATGATTCGCCCTGGACGCTAAACGAACGACTGCCATCCTTTGTCTGCACAATAAGCAAAGCCTTTTGTCTTGCCTTGCCTGTGTTTTTGTAGAAAATTTCCATCGCTGCGACGCCACCGCCGTGTCGCTCGGGCTGCAATGATCCCTTGCGTGGCCGGACATCAAAACATGGCGATGACTCAGGAGAGAAATAGCTGATGAAGTCAACTTTTTTAACGCCTGCAAGCATGGATATTGGTGGACTTGGCCGTACTGCAGGATGCATCCTGTTGGTGGCTTTGTGACAGTGTGGATTGCAACTTCGCGCCAAATCAGGTTCAGCATGGTTAACAACAAAGTACCTGTCGCATGCAGGGGCAAAGCAACCACTGCAGAACTCCCAGGTGGAGCACGGCACACGATTGTCCTTTCTGGTGCTGGTGGCATCGCCAACATTTCCATCTTGACTGGACAACCGTTTCCATGCTTGTCTCTCACTTGCATGTCCACGACGTGCTGTAAAGCATGAGATGGCATCCACTCCACACGGAGAGGCATGCTTGCGCATTCATCCAGGCTGCCAATCTGTTCGAATGATGTACCATTACTGAATCATTGTGAAACAAGTCCACATCTCGATGAAAACAACAAATTAAATACAGGCGTGCTTATATGTTTCGTACAAACATAAAGAGTTTACCTCTGCAGTAATCTCGCCTATAGCATGCATGTCCTCCCTTCTGTCCACATGGACAGTGCATGGACCAACCAGTCTTCTGCCAGGTCGCGGTGTGATTGGGAAAACCTTGTCTGATCTGAAACCGGGTTGTGTTGCAAACGCATGGATTGAACCTGCCGTGGATGAGTGCACTCCCTGAACTCCGGTCATCTTGTAAGGGAATTCTGCAGTCTCTCGTGTTCTTTGACAGC
The DNA here is from genome assembly GCA_032360965.1 of Ulva armoricana. Taxonomy (NCBI): domain Eukaryota; kingdom Viridiplantae; phylum Chlorophyta; class Ulvophyceae; order Ulvales; family Ulvaceae; genus Ulva; species Ulva armoricana. Next base: position 5,011 of record JAUMHO010000479.1, read on the forward strand.
AGCAACAAAACCATACTTCTGCTTCACTGCAGCTCGGACCATTGGCAGTAGGCTTGTATACGACGGTAAGCTCCATGGATTCAAACTCTCCTAGAGAGACTTTGTGCAGGACTGCATCACGGTCTATCTCCCACTCGGGAGTCAACCGTGAACAAATTTCGACACTTACTGTGTCGGCGAAGGGATTCTTGAATGGTAGCTGACACACATTTGAGCTTCCCAATTTGGCTGAAACATGAGCATGTTGTACTGTGGGGGGTAAGCAAATTCCTTGTATAGAGTAGATCGTGCACTTGAATGCCTGCTCAATGATGCCTCGTCATCAGAAATTCCAGCAAATCAGCAGTACGGCGTACAGATTCGTACCCCGCATTCCACCCAAATTTCACCCGAGTTGGCTTTCAAAGTCTGGGGGGTGTAAGAAACTGCTAGTCCAGATTCAGTGGATGTTTTGTGGTGTTCATCTGACTCGACTTGAAAGCATGTGTCGGGATGACACTTGATGATAGGATCTGGGAGTAGCCTGAGCCATGGGGGCAGGGGCGCAAATATTGATATTCTTTCCCCGATTGCACACTCCAAAGGTGGCAGGACAGCTGCTTTGTGCTCAGACCAGTCATACATGTATGCCGGTGTATGGTGGCCACCAAGTTGCATTGTGCTGTCATTGCTCCTAGCAGATGCCTTCAAAATGAGCTCATACCTGTATTGTGCGAGTTCGTGCGAGTTTGACCCAACGTCAGGCCAGCATGCTGTTAGACCCACAGTATAGGACATGCGAAGTCTATAATCGCACCAAGATTCTCCAAGCGCTGGACAGGCAAGCTTGAGATGCACAGTGCTGCTCCCAGGTGCAGTAGGGCAATAGTAGAGCTTGAGATCTTGGCCTTCCGATGGTGCTAGGTGACATGTGTATGGTCCAAATAAACCACATTGGTCATCGTAGCATGCTGTTAGCGTTATAAACTCGTTGCATGGATTGACCACGGGTACCTTGATCTCTCTAGCTGATCCAACATCTGCTTGCACATCGATGCAAGCAATCTTGGGAGGCTCCAACACTTCCAGGGACACTGTGAACCATTCATAGTTACCATTGGAGTTTGTAAATGTAATGGTCCCGGTGTACGTTCCAGAGAGAGTAGCTAAAACATGGATTGTGTAACATTTCACGTCCGCTGCGGGTACGGCAAGCGTTGGTCCACCTTGCACAACGGGCAAGTCTGTGAACACAGAAAAAGTAATGTCTTTTGCGCTATGATTGGGGACTTCGATGTTCACAGAATTTCTATCCCCTGCCTGGCATGACGCAGAGATGTGATTGACTGCAGGAGGGTCCGTGACTTCTCCTTCAAGGTAGTAAACCCATCTTTCCTTGGTTGCTGGCGTTGCCAGTATCAGGCTGGCCTTGAACACTCCAGGCACCGGGGCATTAAACGTCAGAGCATAATACCCTGCCATACCAGCTGCCATAGTAAGTTCAGGCGGCCCACTGAATACGTGGGGCACAGTTGACATATCCGGTAGAATCTGCATTAACAAGCATAGTCAGCTACAAGGGCGACGCAGCACCTTACCGGATATAGGCACATCGATCATCGCATGACAACGGCACCAGTTTGACTCCACTTGGGGCATGCCGACCAACAATGGATGTAATGGTCATCAACCTGTGAAGATCAGGCACACATGGAATACCCAGACCAGAATTGCTTGCATGTCACCACTACTTTTCCGAGAGCGCACTTCAGCAGAAATGGTGACTGGCTTGTCACCGGTATTGAATAACGGAATTTGCTGTATGACCCCCTTTCGAGCTTTGCAACAGAAGCCGAGAGTGTATGTATGCTCAAGCTCCTGTACGTTGATCATAACATCAATGACCCGAGTCTCATGCTCATTTCTCAACATGATTCTGTCTGGATATAGCCCAAGCCCAACTGGCTTTAGCTCCAGCTGCAAACAGTTCCGTTCAGCCGACTTATCTGAAGTGCCTCCCTTATCTAACACTGTAACCCGCCTAGGGCACTGGACGATGCTGCTGTCATGCTCTACTTCGAAGTCAACTTCTTCTCCTGCACACAACGCTCAGTCCGATTGTGATCGCTATTTACAGCAATTCATCATACGCTGACTGATTGCACTTACTGAGGTGCCTTGTCTTGACCAGCGATGCCAGTTCTTTGTTCTTTGCTAAAGGATGCTGTTGAAGCCATAACTTCTTTGCATTCTCTATTTGCACATTTGTAGAAGAGAGAGGAATCAGCAACGGTGTCGTCTTTACGTCTACGGTGAACTCATGATCTGAGTATATAGCAGGATTCAGAGCTCGGCCGACCAGCTCATAACAAAAGCACCCTTGCTCCACATCAGTGAACCATACCAAACATTCATGAAGTCCTGGAGTAAATGGAAGAAAGACTGCTCGCAATTTATCATCTGCACCTTTTGCCATCCGAATTGATTGCTTTATGATGCCAAAAGCTGGAGGAACGCATGCATTGATGCCGGTGACGAGTTCACTGTTATTGGAGCGGTTTGTAGCCCTGGACTTGACCTGAGGGTTATCGCCTTTCTCCTCGACCGGTTTCGGTTCTAATGTTATTGCAAAGTCACAGTCGCCTGGAAAGGGATTTGACACAGTGAATTCAAATTGCTTCAGCTCATATAATGGTTTTTCAGCCTTGATGATCCTGAGCGGTGCCTCTGTTTGCACCTATATGCTTTTTGGACGTCGCCACACATTCTCTCGATGGTGCGGAGACATTAAGCAACTTTGTCCGTACCTTACTATCTAGATGGAAAACAAGGGTTTTTGAGTTTACAGCATCTTTGTGCGGTGTCATAATAAGATTTGCTGATCGATTCGAGCCAGAACTGGGAGTGCATTTGACGGGCAACATGGTCTTGCCTTGAGGGTCAATGTGCACATGGGCTGCCGCGACCGAGAAGTCTTGATGACCTTCGAGGCGAATTGAGTATGTCAGAGGTTTGCATTCTGAGTTTGTCAACTCTAAGTTCTTTACTTCCTCGGTTTGCAGTTTGCCATCAAATTGTAGCCATTCGTGAGGTAGAAGCTGTGGCAGCCACTCGTACAGAAAGGCAACCAAGAAGAGTAAACTGCATGGCTGAGGTGGTAGGATCTCATCACTGCTGACTGCGAAAGGACACTGCAGGGAAGACAGCATGGATTGAAATATGGCAACGTTGGTTTCTGCATCTGCTTGCTGTACTGAGTCAACGATCATCTGTGACTGCAATGCGGCCAGGGCTGGCCAGTGTGCCACCAGCACAGAACACAAGGCCAGACAATCAGCCAGATCTTCATCCAGATTGGAGACTCTCTTGTTCGAATGTGGCAATATTCTCTCCATATGCAACTGCAGCCAGGAAATCAAGATGCACTCTTGCTGCGATAAAATATTGGAGGAATGCACAAGTGATTCCAACTCTGATTTCTCAAAATATGTGCTCAGTAGCTTTGTCAGGGAATTCATGTTGATTGTTTGCAACGCAAGGACTCGGATGGACTGAAGAACACAGTATATCCATGCATGAGCGTTGACGGTGCGCCATTCATACATGCTGATCAGTTCCTCCCTGTATTCAAGGGAGGATTTTGTCGTCCTTCAACCTCAAGCGCCAACTTGAACGAGATATGCCTGGGCACTTTTGTTGCCACTAAGATTCACGCACCAGAGTTGGCAGTGTCTGCGTACTTTGTCGCTGGTGGTTGAGATGCTTTGCAGGTAATGTAACAGGCAGTCTTTATCTAGCAGTGCTTCTGGCCTGACCATGTTCATGAGGCCGCCGTACCTCTGCAGGTGTGCAAGAATGGCTGTGCATTGAGTGTGGAATTGTCTTGCTGCTTGGATTGGATCAGCACTGAAGGATGATAATTTCCCAGCAACTGCATTGCCAGAGAGCGCTTCTATAGCATCGATCAACACTTTACCCTTTGTGGACATGATTTCACTCACAAAGTCATCATGCACAGGCTTCCTGGTCTTGCATTGAATGTATTTAGTGGCCAGGCTTGACAACTTGGGCAAAGAGATTTCAAGGACACTATTGGCATCTGGAAGAGCCCATTCCTTTGTTTGAGATATATTGATGCCTTCAAGTGTTGGGCGTGGCTTCCAGCTGTTGCAAGAAATGAACGGTTGCAGTGTTCCGCTGAAACAGTCTGTGCACCCTGACACTGAAAGCACATACCTGGACCCTGCATCCCGCCAGTATCAAACCAATATAATCTAGATAATGTATTCATGTGTGTGAAATAAAGGCATGTCATACCATTCTCATCAAGAATTTCTATGTCGCAGGTGAAGCTGGTTGGGCGGTCTGAGCAAAATGAAACAACTGCAGGTACGGAGGACTTGGCCATTCCAATGACTGTCCCATGAGGAAACTCAAGTTGCAAGGGCAGGTGCTGCTCATCGGCTGGAAGCTTGTAGCTAAAGTCTACGTTGTCATATCCATCATTGATAACCGTGAATTGAGCTGAGCTGACAACTCCCAATGGCACAGCTGGAAGTAAAACACACGGGGAATTGAAAAGGATTGCTGGGCTTCTGCCGGTGCCTGTCAGCTCCAGCGTCAAGATTGGAAGGGAAATAGCCTCATTGGTCAAGCGAGCAAAAAGTTCCATGCATGCTGTGTACTTAGTGCACAGATCCGGACGGAAGACTACCTATAACGAAAACTATGTTCATGCAGGCACAGGGTGTGGCGGTCAGCAATAGCAGAATGATCCGCACCAGTATTTCACAGCATGCATTTGGCTGCAGTACCCCGCCTTGCTGCTCAACTGTAAATACATCTTGGTAATGGCAGTCATTGTGCCAACACAAATTACCGAAACTCCACACCATTGGCCTGCTCTGTTGATTGGTGATAGTGAGGCATTTCCTTTCTGGCGATGGGGGAGTGTTGCCGATCGGCAGAACGATGCAGGGGCCAAAGTCCAACTCTGAAGTTGAGATGCTCAGGCGGGTTTCCAGGCTTTCAGCGGAAATAACTAGGCCCCGACGCAAGCGGCATGGTGGATATAGGGCGCCACAGTACACAGTGACAGGAAGAAGCATTGATACAGATCTGACCTCCAATGCATGGAAGTGCACCATTAGCACAAGTTTTGAATTGGCTTGCAATGTAACTCGATACTTACGTCCCTGTGAATGTTGAATTCTGCACACAATTTCAGTCAGATCCCACTCCAGAAGTGAACAGAAATGTAGCGCATCAGGGACGAACTTGCATCCTTGCTCAAATGCAGAGCATTCTTGTAGTAGGCTTTCAGTGTTTGAAGATGGGTCCAATTGATCAGGGCCAAGGGACAACGTAAATAGATTTTCTTTGGTCAGATCGATCTCAACTTCACACAATACGCAGTCAGAATTGATCAATGTGATTGGCAGCTTCTTTGATGCGCCCTTGTACAGGGTGCCAAAACGCAATTCTTCATCAGAAAACCAGATGTCTTTTGGTACACGAACGTCTGCAGTGATTGCCATGGCTACACTTGGTCCACCACGCTGCTCAATATTCACAAACGTTCTTGCAGTACCAACTTCTGTGGGAGTGAAACCAATCTCAGCAGAAATCGACTCTTGCGCTTCCAAGACGCCTGTGCATGGGTGGCACATAATGTTTGAGCTCAATTGAGTGCAGCGGAAAGCTGTGCACAGTTGGCCATCATTTCTTATGGAAGCTGTCGCTTTGACCGGCAACCCCAAACAGATTGTACCCAGGTCAATTGCCTTTGGCTTGCACTGCAGCTTTGCCTCAGGAGAATGTCCTCGTAGACGTACAAGACTCACTGTAGATCCATTCAGCTTAAGAGTGAGGCTGCAATTCTGTTTTTTACCCCCTGAAAGTGCAGACAATCTAAACCAACTGGACAGCCTAACCGAAACCAGGACAATTCAAGGCAATTACAACAGACCTTGATTGACGGAGTCTGGTGGTGGTGCCCATCGAATCAGAGCTTCCACAGACGAATATGACGGGATGTACCCTGACATTGGTGCTACATTGAACACTCCTGGCATAGGATTGCACCATTCATAGGAACAACCCACAGCCTGGCTGTTCTCCATGACCAAAAGCTTGTCACAGTGGTTGAGCCAATCCTGTGGCGACAGCGTAAAGTCCATGTCTGCATGACTAAGCTTGACGGCAGGGTCAAGCACATCTGCTTGCATGGTAAACTGAAGAAAGTGAATTCCGTTCACCACAATGTCTACATCATGATGCAGTGGCCGGGATGATGCACATTGCAAAGTGACTGGAAACATCGCCGTCTGTCCTGCTGGAATCACCTGCATACATGAGATTCGCCCATGGCACAAACAAATACAGAGTAGTTTGATGTAGGTAACATTGCCCGACTCACGCAAAGCAGTCTTGAGAATGAGTTGACCAGTGTGGGACAGGGTATGGAGTGTACACAGGCAATACGTACTTGACTGCAATTTGTCGAACCTGCAAGGTGTTCGTGTGATTGAGTATCCAGGACGACGTGCACAGGCTGCACCAGTGTGTTGACTACAAAAAAATTCTTTGTGGTTTCGACCCCAGAAGAACATGTACCAAAGTTTACCACAGTAGGTCCTGCATGGATACACCTGATTTGTTCGCAGCTGAGGGATGCACTCATGATAAGCTCCTCTTGAGTATCCGGCCATTCCTGTATGTCCACAGGCTGACGCTTTATCATGTGCAATGCCTGTGTAATCGAAACACCTTGCTGAAAAATTACCTTGAAAGGAAGTATGTTTGCCATTGCTTTTGAAACTCCAGGATATGGTGTCAAGGTTGTTGGCGTACTTCGATTCATTGTCCACAAGACGTCCTTTGCAGTACCTGGTTTTCCTGGGTCACCTGTACCGAGGCCACCCCAGGTGTCCAGGCCCAAGGTCAGAGAATCATCATTTGGCCATCTCCTTGAATTCCCAATTGGTGCCTGTTTTGAATGAATGTTTTGCATGACTCTACTTGTGACCGCGCTTAAGTCCAGTTTACCAGCGTGCATGTTGCCATTGGACCCCACCACAGCAACAACATGTTGTTCCACCACTGCACCAGTTTGGGTGAGAACCACAACACTCAGATCTCCGGAATGGTGTCCAAGGGATTTGGGCTGATACTTGACTGCCACTGTTTCTGTCGCCTGTGGGCACACTGTTCCCTGAACCTTGGGCCCATCAACTCTGAAGAATGCAGGGGTCTTGCATATCTTATAAAATATCGTAACATCCTTGGCTGCGTTATGTATGCAAAACGTAGCTGTGTCTGATCTAGGAGTGCAGAAGTGCAAGTTTTGTGGAACTACTGACACAACATGAAATTCACATCGGCCTTTGAGCAGGACTTGGCAAACACTGGCTCGGGGACCTTGCATCTCTACCTTGCCTGTAAAGCTGTGGATTGAACATCCAGGCTCAGTCTTTGCAGAAAATCCACTTTGAGATTGCCTAAAACTAGGAGCGTATGTCACTGTCAGAGAGGCTTTTTCATATGCGGCTACTTCACCATGAGATGGAAATATGTGGAACGGCACATCGTGTCTGCCACATGCTTGTGCCCGCACGCGTGCAGCTCCAATGAAGCCAGAAAGACGAGTGTGAGTTTCTCGATCTACGCTCACGTAGCTGGACTGGCCAGATATTGAGCCTGTGCTTGTAACTTCAGTGGAAAACTTAACAGGCACAGGCGAGCCATTTGTAATCAGCATGATCCTCTTGCTCACGTCGCTGTTCAGACTGGTGCCAAAATCAATCTGCACCCAGAGTTGAGCTAGGTGCGCCACACTGATACAGCCAGACTGCTGAAAAAGGCTTCGCTTTGCTGGGTTTGCATGCACATGTGGCAACTGGAAAAGAGCTCACCTCATGCAACGGCTGTCCTAGCTCCCCCTGAACCTCCACTTTTGCTGCAACCGCCTGAACAGTGACACTGTACTGGCGCATCAGTGCTTTATCTCCTTCAGCTTGCAGCTGCAGATTGCCCATCCATTCCCCTGGATCCATCTCTGGAATAATCAGCGCCACTTCAGCAATTCTGCCGGGTTCCAACTCTCCTGATGATGGGCGGGCCTCCATCTTACAGTCGCTTTCTATGCCCATGGCCCATCTTCCACCAGACGTTCCACTGTTGACCACTAGCAGCCGCCTGACCGTATCAGTCCCGGCGCACACTATACCCCAGTCCATCTCCCCGCGCACCTCAAACCTGGGGCATGAAGGTTGAAATGTAACCGGGATTGTCACGCAGCCCCCCTCATGCTTGAAAGTGATTTCATCATCCAAGGCCTCGTCCAAATTTCCGGCTCCATCATACCCGACGTCAATGTAAACATGCATGCCAGGAGCAAGCCGAATCACACGCATACATCCCTTCAGAGAGATATGGTAAGATTTCGGGGGCCGGAAGCGCATGCTGCAGCTTGTTTGTCCTTTGTTCTACATAAGCACACATGTCTGCACACGTTTCTTTCCGCATCTGTACAGCGCGTGCAAGCGATAGTTGCGGCGGCACCTGAATCCGCAGCCGGGCTGTGTGACATCCGTGTACAGGAAACTCGAGCGCTGCTGGCGTTACAGCTAACACGTTTGAACTGGTGGCATGCACAGCAGAGACGCTGCGCTGTGAGTCCATCTTTAAAATCGTTTAACCTGTATGGTCGTTATTTCCGTACTGGCAACAACCTTCCCCGAGCTGCGGCGTTCGTTAAACCAATCGACAGCAACGAGCAGACCAGCTCGCAGATTTCCATGCCCAGAAAAACGACTCAACACCTATGCCGACGAGTGGCAAGCTAAAAAAACACTGTGACCCACTATGAGAGTTTAAAATGTACTCATGTGCAGGAACTAATCGAAGGAAGTCGTGATCATATCTGCGCTGTATGCAGGAGATGTTTTCATGGTGGAAGCCATCATGTTGCTCAAGTTGTGTGCACGATTTTAAGGACAAATGTTTTTGTTGAACGCTCCGAGCAGTCCTTCCTCCAGCAGTGGCGCGGTCCATGCATGGCAGCTGACCAGCACACATTAGAAGCGTGAAGGGTCCCACACAACACATACACACACGCAACACATACATCCCCATTCCCCCATTGGGAATAACTAGTATCTCAGACCTGTCTAGGCTTGGCGCACAGTCCTGAAGTCTCAAGACCCCCTAGAACAAATTGAAACGAGACATCTGTACAAAAGACACTATAGATAACAGAAAGACATGCAGGGTGCTTGCCAACGCATTGTAATGAAATAAGTCACAGCTTTACAGTAAAATAAAACATAAGACTGCAGTGGACCTGATCAGACTGACCTGCACGGACAGTTCTGCACTACCCCAGATCCTGCACATTGATGCATAAGCTGGGTCTTCACAACCAATGTGATACATGCCTGAAACTTCATCATCCCAAGGATATCACCTGCACATGGAAAACCACTTCTGTTAGCACGCCTAGAAGGTGCAAAGCTGGCATATTCCTAGCACATGTCCAAGCAAGGCTCAGGTCACCACAAGCAACACAAGACAGGTGCAAGCATTACAATTAGAGTGCAGAGAGTGGTTTGGAATATGCATCTAATACGGTAATACGCCTAGGCTCAGTGCATGCATCTATAGCGCCCAGAGGGAAAGGAACTGACTCGTTGGCAGAATTAACATGTACACTGGACTGCATCAACTCACCGTTCTTGTTGTGGCTGAATCTTGAAAATCATCGCCTGTGCCTAAAAGCCACATCGTCATGGAGCCTCCACCCCACTTGCATATGGCCCCGCTTGGCTTGTCAATATGCGCTGTACAAGTTTATCTTTCTTGCCTCCAACCGATAGCCCCCGGCTACGGCAGATGTCCTTCAGATCAGGTAATGTCTTGCTTCCCAATGCATCAAATGTGAAGACAACCCGACCATACGAAATGGTGCCTCCACGAGAGCTCGACGGTTGGGGTGCTCCTGAGCTGTCAAGTCCATTAGGGGTGCTGGATGTACGTGGACGTTTGTTTGAAGGAACTTGATCACCCCTAGAGCTTACAGTTGTCCTTTTCCTGTAGTTCGTGGCATGTCATCCGAGGGCTAGAACCGGCAATGGAACACACATGTGACACTGGAGGAAGCACCTCTGCCCTTTCCCACTGACCACCGGCTGTGATGCCTTCAAGTCCACCATGCGCCTTTCTCTGATGCCATGAAGAATAATCAGGCCATCGCTTGGTGGTAAACATTGCCGAACTGCAACAGGATGCTGTATCCAGTTCAGTGTATTACGCTATGAACGTTTGCAAAAGAAGGGCTTTGTGTAATCATGCGAGGGACATCACCGTTCTGTTCCCGGACGACGTGAGAGGGCGCAGGCATGAACATCAGCTGTGAAGAATCATCAATGTTGATTATCCCCCTGCAGTTCATTCCCGCCATGTATACTCAACCCGTTGAATGGATTCGCAAATCACAGCGTTCGTAGACAATGCGAGGGTTCAAAATGGTGAACTTTTGGGGAATACAACGCAACACGCAGGATCCAGTTATGTCACATCACGAATGCCGAGTTGTTGCCGGTCCAAACAAAGTCCCCGCAGACGAAATTGATGATGCCACGCATTAGATTAACAAAATCTGCCAGTTCGTTGCGTGTGGGCTTGGCCGCTAGACGAGTAAGCCTGTTGTGTCCGCACCTGCTTGGAAATGTTATGCCCAAGGCGTCAACCATAAAGTCCTGCAGGGTATAAGCGGCAGCGATGTTGTACCGTGCTTCTACAAGCGCAACACGAGTATTCACTCCGTTATTTTGTGGATGCTTGAGGATGGAGACAGAACGAGTAAGCGATACACCTTCGCATGCGTGAGAAAAACATACTTCCCTGGCGCTGTAGGTCCTCACCGTTTCTTACCTGGTGCCTCCTGTTGCAAAACCTAGTCGTACAGATCACTTAAATTGACGTGGCGTAGGTGCAGTAGATGAGAAACGAGTCGTGTGCAGCACTCGTAGAGACCAGCAGATGCCCCGCTAAACGAGACAGCAGCATATAAATACAGCTGCTGTGCAATACAGTGATCACGAGCATGGTCTGTCCTCCACCGAAAGGGCGGGGCCTGTGTCACTGGTGTGCATGCATGTCAGCCATGCGCCAAATCAGAAACCCCATGCAATACATACTGTAACACGACACATCAGCTTGGTAAATGCCGCCCTTTGCTGCCTGTTTAGTTCTATTGCTGTCTGAGATTGTGAGGGATGTACACTGTGATTTATTTGAACCAGGGATGGGCCCGCCCGGCAGCCATCACTCTAGGAGCCTGTCTCTACAGTGCAGAGGGATGTTTCTCAGTTTGCGATACAAGATGATGACTCTTCCCTTGCACTTAGCGGTCCTGTTTTCCACTAATCTCCACTCTTTAATGTCACGGGGACTGCAATGGCCATTCTGAAGCACTCAGAGGCCATTCTAGCTAATGTCACAGTGGTGCAGGCCTCCAGCGATGGCAGCCATCATGTCTGCAATTTGTCTACCTTCCACACACACTGACTCTTCCATACCTCATGTTCACTCCTCTATCAACCGTTTCGCCAGAACCTCTGCAATGCGCAATCTGATTTTGCAACATCGCGCTTGTTACGTCTATGGTGCTGCGAAAAGTTACTGGCGTATCCTTGTAGCAATGCGATCACGTTCGCCAACAAAAAAATCACGGGTAATTCCTTTGATGAATCTATTAAAACACGGACTGTTGACTCCTTTGTGCCAAAGCGGCAGCGATTTCGCCGTTGCATGTGGGAAGCCGCGTGGCCGCAAATTTATTTAAATAACAGAACTAAAATGCCGGCAAACAGCTGAATGGAACACTGAAGCGAAGGCCAATGCTCAGGTGCAATTCCTTTCAAATTATTGCAAAAACTTTGTTGAGTGTTTACTACTGGATTCGCCCCTTCCTTCTCGACCTGACCTCACAAATTCACATGACATAAGAGAGTCATGCTGGTACTATGATATCAGTTAAGGCCCAATTCCTTCCGAATGAATCGCAAGATAGCCGGCGAAATCCCCAGCGTACAGTGTGATTGTTAACGCGTCACAACGTGGCGTTGTGCAGATCGCTGTGTCGCGCCCTTTCGTCAGCACGTCAACACATTAATTGCAGCATACAGGCATCAAAACATGCTTATTGACCGCAGCACCCCGACCAGGTTACTGGTCCGCAAGTTGATGTTTCGGTGGGACAAACGAATGATGCCAGAATGACGTATGCCAGCATGGACATCGAATGGATTTGTGCAGCGTTACATGAAGGGGTGTGCATGATTTATTCACATCGCGGGAGGTGATATGTGCACGAAGCTGGCTTGCTGCCTATGTATAGTTTTGTGAATGGTTAACTTGCATGGTGTAGAACCTGCCATGTTGGGCTATTGTTCAGGAAATTTAGGCAGCGTTAACAAGTGGGTTGTCTGCCGAGAGCCAAACCTGGGTCCGTTTTCAGGATGCAAGGACATGGAGTTCTACAGAGCTTAGAAGTGGCCTCTCAGCTGACGTCCACGTGGCAGTGCTGGACGAAACAGTGGCCGCATTTGCACGGCGAGACAAGCTCATCATATGGCATTTCATATGTCCCGGGAGTGCATGCCATGCCAGGCTGTTGATTGCCACAGATCCAAGACAGGGCTTAATCATCGAGAGCCTTGGGGTGGAGGTTTCTAGCTTGCAATGGATCGTGCCCAAATACCCAGGGAAAGTAGATGATAACAGTGGATCTCCCCAGACAGGCGAAAGGTCAGGTATTCTAGTCATTCAAACATGTTGCGGGCTCCTGCTCTTGTTTGACATGTATGCAGCAGAACTCTGCACACAACGCATTCATGAGAAAACGACACAGCTGACCCCCGACTGTAATACTCCCGTGCTGGACCAAGATGGCCTTTTGCTCAAGACACCAACAGCAATCATGTCAGTTCCAGCAGCTGGTTTGCATTGGTATGCGCTGCAATCTAGAAACATCATTGCTGGTGAAGAGAAGGCTGCCAGGTTAACAAAGTTTGATCCTGGTCTGCTTACCAATATGATGTATCTGCCTCCGGCATTGAGGCAGCGTACCGGGGCAGCACGTGTCAAGTCTACAAATTCTATGCTTCTTGATATTCTGGGTCCGAGCCCTGATGGGCACGCTCCGTCTGAAGACATAACAGTGCTCAGCACTGGTGAAGGCCCGGCAATATCATGGCTTTCATGCTTCTCAGACAATGTCATTGGTGTGCCGAGTTTTGGCTTTGGATCAAGTGCTCAGTGCATTGGCAAGTGGCATCTCTTGGCCCACAACATTTTCAACTGGATGCACAACGCTGCATTAACGTTTCAAACCCTGTGGCCGTTATTGTGTGTTCAGGCAACAGAGATAGCAGATGTTACCAGTGTCATTGCGGGTGTGTTGCTCCACTTTGTAGGTATCCTGCGACATCATTGTGGGTATGAAACGTTTATCAGGTATCCCCAGCACACCACATCAATTTTGCGTGGCAGGCTCAACATTGATGTGATGTAGATGATCGTTTGACGGCCAGATTATGTGTGGCACCAGACCAGTCCATGGCTGCTTGCACAGATGACAAGGGGCGAGTTTTACTGATAGATACAGCCAGTAAGTGCATCGTGCGGATTTGGAAAGGATATCGAGACGCACACCTGGGATGGCTTGTTGCAAGCCAACTTAACAATTGCTGCATGCAGCAAAGTCCCATAATTTCGTTCGCTCAAAACAAGATCCCGGAAGCGCCCAGTTGCCAATCTGAGCTTTACAGGAGCAATGCTTGGCTCCATTCAGGTGATTCCATATGTCCTCCTGAAGCACTGCCTGAAGCATTCAGGCAATCGGTTTGGGCATCAAGCGGAGGCGCATACAACCACATCTACTTGGTCATGTATGCCCCAAAACGTGGCCTGTTAGAAGTCTGGCCACCTCGCATTGGTGCAAAAGTCCGGTCGTTTAACTGTGGCACAACCTGCCGGCTGGTGCGCATAGTCAAAACGCGTAATGAAGTTAACACATTCACAGCCCGGACACAAGAAAATCAGGTGGAGTTGGCATTGCAAACCGATTGCATGTTAATAGACATGACCTACGGAAGGATGATGAGAGTGTCATCATTTGTGTAAGGTGTCCCTGCCAAAAAAGCGCATGATTGGAGCTCATCGAGGTGCTCTCGTACGCAATGTGTGCATATCCATGCCAGGTAACTACAATAGACTCCAATAGGATAAGCATCCATAAAAAAACGTGTAATGGGCTTGAGTGTGTGCTTAGCAAGGATGTTGCACACGCTTGTTGCAGCTGGTGCAGCCAATCGTGTATATCCTTGATTTTTTGCCATTACTTGTCCATTGATCACCCTTTTGACAAAGGGTTTGAGGGTCAACTGAAAATGTTAGCAATTATGCACCAATGTCCAGCTGCATGCTCAATGAATCAAACAATCATGACTTCGCAGAAGTTATACCTACCATGGCAGCACGGCTGACAATATAAAAAATTACAACTCGGGTATCACGCCAAACCCAATCGGGCATCGGCCACAGCTAGTAGGGGCGGGTAGGATAGATGCGTCAACCACATCCAACAAGTCAGAACAGGGCGGGGGAAACACATCGACAGGGACAGTGGGCGGGAGATATGTGAGCCATGAACGGAGAGAGGACCAATCCGGTAGGCGGATGCCACAAGCACCACCAGGACCCC
>JAUMHO010000500.1:0-19744 GCA_032360965.1 Ulva armoricana
ACCGCTGACGTCTGATGAGGCCCTTTGGCAAGGCCGAAACTAGTCACGATCTGCCCGCTCAGTCTGTAACCAGCAGCTTCCACGTGCATGTTTCTTAACCTCATATTTGAAGATACACGCACCGTGAAGTTGAGCCCCTTCTCAGCACCTGCCACTGATGTTCACCTCCGATGAGGATGGACCATGCGATCTTCCTAAGATATCCACTCACCCGTACCACTGTCGCGTGCTACACGGAGCTCAACCCAAAATCCCGGCAGCGCCAAGGGGTAAATCGCAAGCCAAATTAAGCACACGACAAAACAACCAACACAGCAGATCAAACACAGACTCTAAACAGATATCACACCCATAACACTGTCACGTGCACGTGAAAATGGCAGAGTGAATAGATCTCGATGGTGTACCCGACATCTCTTGCGCCGTTTCCTCCTCACAGCTTCTTAGCCATGGCCGTGGATAACATTTTCCGTGTATCAACAAAAGCGTGCGTAAACACCGTCACAGCAGACGTACCGACTCTCCATCTTCGGTGACATACTGTAGATCGACTTCTCGGATCAAAAATCTGACCTCGTTTCCTGTGTGGGAAGACCGGGTGCTTTGCGAGGTTGATCAAACTCCAGGTAGGTAGTTACAAAAGAGTACAAGGGCAACCCCACGAAGTGGACCAAGTCCTCCAGGTAGGCGCTTCGAATTCGATGGCATGCGCTCCTTTGGTGCTGTTGAACCCCACCGGTACACCACGCGGATGAATACATGTATGGGCAAGCATTGTAGCGTAAACACGACCGGCAACTCGGCTCATATGGATCGGTTCGGCTGTGGCGTGGAGAGCTACCCAGCACATAAAATATGACGCCACGAGACCTGAGGCGCAGGCAACCCCACAAGACAGCTGCACGGACAAAGATGGGTCACCAGCATCGCTAGCATGCGTAACTACGTGCGCCGATCATTGTGGCCTCGCAGTCCGTGCACGACAAGGGCATTGCACCTGGCCACGCTGCAGATTAGCTGATCCATGGCGTGCACACTGCTCTGCTTCACGACACAATACAATCACCCCAAGATAAAGTAATACTGCATAGACTGCACTGCAGCCCTGTGACAGGGCCGTTTCACAGTATTCCTGTCATGTTGACGCTACGAGAACATGTGGCGGACGTGGCAGGCATGTCACGTAGACAGCAGTTAGATTGGTAGTTTGCACGGTTGCATCGTGTTGTGCTTGCGTTGTCCTCGCACTCTCGAATATATGGTTGAGACAGGTCACACTTTCCTTGACTACACCTTAGTCTCCAGATATACCAGCATTTCCCTGCCAGGTTGCTGTGACCATCCCTGTTGCAGCTGTGTGAGGGCACTCCCTTGAAAGCTTGTGACTCCTTCCTCAGAGTATACTAATGTAGTTACAAACGAGTGAAGCGGGTTGGTCACAGCGTGGTCACAGCATGGCGGCAGTTCAGCTCAAGGGCCATGCAATATGCTCAGCATCAAGCACGATTCTGTGCAATCAGATCACGACAGGGTCGTGGTCTTTGCAGCAATGAACACATATTTGCATGTGCGAAGTTCCACCGGTTCAAACTAGCACCACTGTCAAGGCGCAGAGCCAAGCCCCGCCTTGCGCCTTGGTGACCTGTGCTTGAGCTGTGACTGCACAGAGCATGTGCAGTGCAATGTATGGGCACATTAGTACTGTCCCCTGATGAGTCATGTGATCACCTCAAAACTCACGGCTATACAATCTGTTCTAGCATGACACCAAAGCACGGGCTTGCCATGCACAATCCACCTCGACGCATCACCAGCGTTCCTGCGCTGGTGATCCGCGGCATGTGCTTGTTGCAGCTGCTAGTGCCAAGCACACTAGACCTACCAGCGGAAGCAACCGCGTTGGCTCATGTGTTCAGCTGTCTAGGACGCTGCTAGCCGAACCGATCACAAAGCCCAAGCCCTACCTGCTGTGGGACACTCCATGACCTCGCGGTGGCGTGCAGACGTGGCCGCGGGCCACTGGAACAACAGTGTGCCATGCATCTAATCGTGGCAGCCCTTGTGCTGCTTCTGGCCTTGCAAGTAGCCTCCGCGCAGTCGAACGAATCCTTGCCGGAGCAGCAGCCACCGCCTCGGGGCAGGCCGAGGCCGCCTCCACCCCGTGATGACCGACCTGTCAGGCGCAACAGCACCACTTCACAGCAGGCACCGGGGCTGTCCCCAACAGCGGGAACCCCCACGCCAGAGCCCACCAGCGTGCTGACAGGTCAGAGCCCTTCAACCAGTCCAGAGGCCCCAGCCCCAGCTGATGCCTCCCCAGCTGTCGGTGCGGACGCCATCGCCAATACACAAGAGGCGGATGTGACTGGGGAGCCGCCTACCGTGGCACTCCCAACACCGCCAGTGGATATGTCTGACCGCGAGCTCCGCCACTCACGAGATGACTTTGATTGCGCATTTACCTCACCCTGACTGCTGATACGGTTCCTACATCTGCTGGAACCCCCAGTCGTAACCCTTGTGATGTGACGTGGTTTTGTGAGTGACACCTGCTGGCACTGCTGACTGCAGCCGAAGGAGACCTGAGGCTGGCTGACAGGATTGACATTAACGGCTACGCCACCGGCGCACTCCAGGTCTTCCTCTACGGTGCCTGGGGGGCCGTCTGCGCCAACAGCTTTGAAGAGGTTGATGCTGCAGTTGCATGCCGGCAGCTAGGCTTCGTAGATGGCACGACTATCCCGCGTGCTCAGGGCAGCTCGTTCTTAAACGAACGCGACCTGCGGCGGCCGGAGATCCAGGTGCTCCTTGAAACACGAACAACATGCGCTGATGATGTCAAATACTTAATCTGATCATTCGGACGTTTGTGGTGGACTTTTGGGGCCATGTGTGAAAGTGGTGTCGTCTGTATCCCATTAGAATGGTAGGGCAGGCATTTTGGAAATCAACCGAAACAGGCTTTGATTGGCTTGCAACACAAAAGTAGATCTTGTCACGATCCGCATGTTGCATGGTCAGCTAAAATTCCCCTGTCAAACTCGCTGTATGCCCATAAATTCTCAATGAAACCTTTCACTGCCAGGTACACCATGCCAGCGATTTCGTGCGCTGCAGAGCGCTTTCTGAAGGTGAGAGAGGCTGACCTCAACGTTTGTGCAGGCAGTGCAAGCTCCGTTTGTGTTGGACTTCTTAGGGTGCACGGGCAACGAGGCACGCCTTGTTGACTGCTCTGTAGACCGGGCCATAGCTCCAGGGTCCTACGAAGATGATGGTTACCAGTACACTTCCTTTAATGGAAACACCTGTGATTCGTTTGATAACAACTATGTGTTTGTAGCATGTGGAACCCTATCAGGCCCAGGTATGGCATACTGTTATGTGACTGCTTTGTTTGTGACAGTCAGCCAGTGCATCCAGTGCATCGTGACAACATACTCATGCATACCCTAAGTTTCACAGCCTGAATGGAGTCTAACATATCAATCTGGTGTGCCTAGCTCTGTCAGGTATGGCATTTTCAGTCGTGCAACCTGGTTCCGCTACATAGAACGCCCACCTTGTCATTCTGGATTCTTTCAGACCTGCACAAATGATGGAAAGATCGGCAATGCTCTACCCACGCGCTGTCGTTTCCGTGTGCTGGACGAGGACAGACAAGCCACAGGGCAAGTGTAACGTCTGCACGATCTGAGAATCCATGTAGCCGGATATGTTTGCTTGTGCAGCGGAAGGGGATCTGAGGCTGGCTGGGGGCGCAGCTACAGAGGATGGCAGCGCGGAGTATGGCCGCCTGGAAGTATTTGATCACGGAGGATGGGGATCTGTTTGCGACTCGCTGATGAAGTTTATATCGCCATTTCCAGGCCTGAGCAATCCTGCTGCATTCTTCTCACCAGAGTCAGTAACGGTTGCCTGCAGGCAGCTTGGATTTGCACAGGGCATCAAGTCTGCCCAAAGCACCGTGCGCTTCACCGGCCACCTGCATAGGGTGCCCTGGGTGCCATGCTCATTCAACTGTCATGGCTGTTTTGAACGCCTTACACTGCTGCCCAAACCGCCGGTATGACCTACTGACCCATAAAATATACACAATTCCGACACTAAATAATCCAACGCCTGGACAGTGGTAGTAGACAACGAAGCTGGGACATGCGCCGGACTACAGCATAGCTGGTGCACCAAGAAATTTTATTTGTGTACCTCCTGAAATTCATGTCATATGTGCCGATTCGAATGTCTCGGAGCCAGTTGTTAAATTATACGCACGACACCATAACTTCGAATGTGTCTGTCCACACCATCAGTGTTGGCAGAATACAGGTACTCACGACCAAAAACGCACTGAATCCGCGTATTTTAGAAATTCTTATGCAATACTGCATCCGGTCCAACAATTTCGGCGGCTTGCAAACGCAAAGTTGTTGGAACGTTACCCCCTCGCTGCAGCCTCGCCACAGCCTCGCTACGGCCGGTGTCCACACAACTGTAACGTGTACCTACAGAAGCATTCGAGCTGCCTCGTGGCATCATCGCACAGTCTGAATCGTCATATATGCCTGCGCTGCAAGGATTTGCAGTAACTGTCACTTCTCAGGTGGTCACGTACACCGCATCAGCTTGCAAACGCAACTGGTCCGCGTATACTATTAGTAACAATATTGCGAACATGAAGCGAATCCGAATGACCCGTCCATGGGCCGAGAAGCTAGTGTATTTATTCCAAAATTTACGGACGGTGGAGTCTAAGGGCAGCAACAACACTGCCCTGTATGAGCAGATTTACCGTGACGTGTTTATGTCTGATGTTGAGGCATCCAATGACAGAGAGGGTCCCTGAGGGTATGTAGTTGAGAGGTGTAGCACGCTGTAATCTAGTTGTGTGCAGTGCAAGCTGTACTTCGGGGGCTGCCCTGATCTATCCCTGCCCCCACCCCCGTAGCAAGAACACCGTAGCAAGAACAACCAGACCGGACTCTCAAATTACACCACATGTAAAACCCGTGTTCCAGCCAGACGTCGGTACCGTATGCCATACGCAATATGAAATTGCCATCACTGCACACCATGCTGCTTAATTGTTTGGGTCAAGGGACGTTTAACATGTTGGCAAAGTGAATTGTCTTTGCAGGGATCGCCCATAGCGGCTTCTGACGCACGGATTCCGATTGCTTTGCAAGGTGCGAGCTGTGCAGGAGATGAAGCGTCGCTTCTTAGCTGCCCTGGCTTCACTGTCAATTCCGAAGGGACCTTCTGCGGCAATGAAGACATCATGTCCCTACACTGCTTCAGCGGCCCTGACACAGGTATGTAATCAACCTGAATCTTCATTGATGACTGAGGATGCACCATGTCGTGTACGACGACAGAAATTGCTTAAACTCCCTTGCGCTTCATGGTCTTAGCAGCCTGACGGCACCCTGAGGCAGAGCCAGTGGACGTCCCTATGCACGTGATACACTCCACATACCAGACCAGGATTGCCTTGGTTGGCTGTGACTTGTGTCCTCATAAAGTGGGACTGAGAGGTGCGTGATCTCGATACACCGAGTATGAAAACGTTGCAATACACTGAAGTATGGCACGCATGTCAAACTGTTCAACGACCACTAATGTTTAAATTGCGGAAATGATTGTTGTTTGAAATTATGATCTAAGAGAAACTACAGTGGCGCAATACTTGTACATGATGCACTCCAACATATGTAGGTGCAGTGACCAGTCAGAACCGTGTACGTGTGACAACTTGAACATGCACCACAAACATGCACAGAATGCACCTCTCCCACCATCAATCATATAAGACCCCCTGCCACAACCAGGCTTGTGTTCATACCATGCTTGTATCCTGTATTCTTGGTATTCAACTGGTGTTTTGTCACCAGTTGGATACCAAATACCCCAAGTAGCTGTGTTTTTGTTCTCGTGAGTCCTAGCCTTTGAATTCATCGCGGACATACTATTGGTTGCGGATGGTTTGCGCACATTGTTTCGAACTGCTGACCATGACGGGGTGCGCACATTTTGAAGCTCTTTCATGTTGAACCTGTAGGCCTTGTGTTGGTTGAAAGGCTGGGCGTATTGTGGCTCCAAAATCCCGGGTTGACTGGGGTAGATTCCAAGATGTTGGCCCACTATCCAACATTTTGCCATGGACAACTCCATGTGCGGAAACATATTTGAGATGAGGGACAAACTGCGATACGGGAGACGGGTAACTTGTGTGGTATCTCGCTTTTCTCTCAGAAACACTTGAGAGCGCATTGAGTACACACATACTCGTAAGAACTGTCGCTGGGTTTATTTGTTGAATGTATGATCACTGACACACGGCATGTATGTATGACAACTCATGCGATAGCAAGCAATGGGGAAGTCCAATACATGTAAACAGCAATGCAGGGTGTAACCCAGGTTGGGCTTACAGGCCAGAAATGGCAAAAACCCCAACATTTTCGGGCCCGGAACGAAGAATCTCATAATCGGGCCCAAACTGGACTGATGCGATGGTGAAAGACCTCGACCATTCTGAGGTTGCCATATGACCACAACTTCCAAGTTGGGAAATCGCACGTTGAAAGTTTTCTAACACTCTTTCTCTTTTGCGGGTTCTTACCAACCAAGGTCCGAGTGGTCCGTTGCTCATCATGGGAAACAATGCCATCGTCGGCAGCAAGCGACAAAGAGCGCCTAATGATTTGAAAAGTCATTTCAAAGTGTGTACTAACAGGCCTAACAGCAAGCACGACGTTGAGTGTAAGTTCTCCAGATGGGATGCCAAGGAAAAGGGTGCGGACGAGTGCAAGGCACATGTCTTGAGCAATAATAAAGGAAGTAGAAAGCATGTCCGAAGATTCCAGTACAAAATAGGAACGACCTACTTATTGGTTCACGCAACGCATCAAACAGGGAGGTGCAAGCGTCTTTGACGGCACCGTTCAGCAAACCAGCCCGCGACACCGGAAAACTTGCGATTTCAAAGTGGTTGTTTGTCTACAGCAGTCCATTCAATGCAGTTAACTCTGACGAATTTCGAATCACAATCGCCGAGGTTGCTAGAGCGGGGCCCATATTCCATGTGCTCTCTTGTCGATCGGGACATAATAAAAGAAATCTGGTTTGGCATACCAAACCCCCGAAACTGTTTTGAGCCCCGTAAATTTCGGGCTTGAAACCCGAAAGCCTAGTAACGGGTTTTCAGCGTCGGCCAAACCCTGGTGTAACCGGAGAAAAGTTGCAAGACGACCAGAGTCTGAGATCAACTGTCGTTCTGGCGCTACCGAAGATGTAGCAGACCTTATCGACATCAGCTGGATTGCAGAGCGAGATGGTAACATAAGGCTCGTGGAAGGAACTATGGGGCCAGACTTCGAGTACGGCCGCCTGGAGGTCTTCCTCCGAGGCTTCTGGAGTACGATCTGTTCAAGCTTCACCCCGGACTCTGCACTTGTTGCCTGCCGTGAACTAGGGTACGATGGAGGCGCTGCCCTAGTCTTCCCCGAGCCATTCGGAGACTTCAGATTCATATCCAATGAGGCGAGCTGCGCCCCCCTCTTAGGTTGGCAATGCCGATACAATCATAGACGGTTATGGTCTCGCCTGCGTGCCTAGTGTCAAAGACATTGCAGATAGTGCGTGACAGAGTATACGCGATGTTGAAATTTGACCACGCATGTCATGACCCAAGACGAAACACATGGAAGATGGCCTTCCACTGATTGCCGGCTTTGGTTTTGGGCACTTGGATGTACAACTACAGAAATTCCTTGGTCCACTTGTGGGTTTGCCCTTGTAATCTTTTGTAACTACACAACTACAGAAATTCAGTGAGCTATGCCTTGCCTGGCCCACATAGCACTCCAGAATATTAGTTCCCTCTCCCTTGCTCCGCGTTTTTCCATTTGCCTTGACCATGAATAAAGCGTTAGCACAGAATCAGCGATTCTGAGCACATCAAATCCACTGCCCGACTATGTTGGCACCCGCGTATGTAGACGTCTTGCTGGACATCCATGTGCAGAGGATCTAGAGGCATTGGCATTGCTGGCAAAGCACCTCTTTATTCACATGTGCGGAACGCAACGCCACAATGCCCCATTAATCGCATTGATTATCTTATGGTAATGTGCTTCAGGTACTTGCTTCAGAATTGCCTGCAGGGCTGGCGGGTGTCGATTGCCAAGGAAACGAGACGTCTCTCTCGCAGTGCCCATCGAGTCCTGCGAGGATTCGATTCTGTTCAATCAATGCCAGCAATATGTCTGAGGCCGTCGTCCTTGCCTGCGGAAAGTCAGGTCCTGGTGCGCTGTCGTGGTGCTCCTGCACATCAACCCATAATAGTTATGGTTCACAACCCAGCTGCTACTGCGAAATTAATGTGTAGTGATGGCACTGGACGTGAACAGTACATATGCAAGGCAGCTTAGGCAAGTGTCAGGAAAGTTCACTCGTTCACCTCCTGAATCGGGATGCCTGGTTAACACCTCTTGTGAATGTGGTAGAGGGAGTGGTAGGCATCGGGACATGCCAACGTGACACATGGCAGGTGACCTGCAAGGCACCTTTTCCGCACAGTTTTGCACACCTGTATCACTTCCTCCAGGCATACGTTCAGAGCCAGTCTGAACGACTTGGACCCATGTGATCAAGCTTAAATGTGCATGCAGGGTGCCCTTCGCAACCACCACCAGAGGAGGGCTCAGTGCGATTGCGCGGGGGCTTTGGGACTCCATGTGACACTATCCACACGGGCTTTGTTGAGGTGTTCCACCTTGGGGAATGGGGTGCCATCTGCGATGATGATGACCTAGCTGCCGATGTGGTCTGCAGGCAACTTGGGTTCCCCCATGGCACACCGGTCAGCGCCCAAAGTGTTGCTGGCGCTAACACAGGTGACATTAACGACTTTTCATTCCTCGCTGGGGTTGACTACTTCGCAGTTGCTGAGGAAGCAGAAGAATTGCAAGAGCGGTTTTGGCTGAGCAAGCTAACCTGCCGGGGCCTTGAGAAGGACCTGCTGGAGTGTGAACTGGGTGACGGCTTCATTGACGAAAATGAAGGATGCTTTGAGCCAGTTCGCCTGACCGTTGCGTGCCGGATGTTCCCCGTCGCAGAAGCCCTGGAGGACGTCAGGACACTTGGCGCAGGTGCGGCCTAGTGGGATAGGCATGTGCTTCGAAGACACCATATAATACATGGAATTCTCGCTTGTCGTGGTTTGAATCATACAGACCCTAAATGAGTACCATATATATGATATCTGTTTGTTAAAAGAGACCTGCCAGAAGCAACAACAAAACAATGCACGTGTTGGCCGTCCGACGGTCAAGTGCTGCAATGAATATTCTGACGAGTTGCAGCAAAGCTCTTTCACTGGCGCAAAAAAAATCAACCCAGATCTGTGATTCCCCCAGCGCCATTACATCCGCAGCTGAATGCGCGGCGCAGGATATTGTGAAAACCATCTTTCTTTGGTGTCTTACCATGTGGTGCATCCTTTGTGCAATCTCTCTCAGGTATGCATTGGCAGCATAGACAGTAAGCTTGTGTGGGTGCAGAAGAGGGGGGTCTTCGGCTGATTGATTCAACCACACAGGACAGCTGGATTTCCGGCCGGCTCGAGGTGTTCTTTGAGGGATCATGGGGCCAGATCTGTGCGTCCGACTTCAACGCAGAGGATGCCAGCGTCGCCTGCCGCCAGCTTGGCTTCGGCGCTGGCGCAGTCGGCCCGGCACAAGCGCGAGCTCCGAGAGGAGGTACCATTGATCAATTCATCACCACAGACCGCCTGGTTTTCCCTGAAGTGGTGCTAACTTCGCCAGGGTGCAATGGGTCTGAGGCGACATTGCTGGAGTGTGAACCTGAACCGGTGTTTGTTAATTATGATTACCAAAGCAGTCTGATAGGCACACCTGGCTGTTTCAACAGAGAGGAATCTGGCCTGATCCTATCATGTGTGGAGAAGTCTAGACCTGGTGCGATTTACAGACACATGGTGCTGCCAATTGTCTGTTGTCCTAACATGGTCTGCACCAAACATTACATGTCATCTATTCCAATACAAGATTCATCACATTATACTGCATGGGCATTTCTGCGTCACATCATCCTGGCTGTCCAGCTCTCCCCGTGCTTCAATGAAAGATGCATGGAACAACACAGACAGCATGAAGGCCGCGATGTCCCACACTGGGGCAGCAGGAGTAGCAGTGAGGCCACAATTACCATGCCTGGTGCATGACATGAACAGGTCAAGAGCATGTTCAGGGGAGGAGGGCGCGCTGCGTATCATTGACGCATCAACAGGCGACAGTGTCGACTCTGGCGCAGGCATCCTGGAGATCTTCCATGCCGGTTCCTGGGGCACATTCTGCAGCGGCCAAGTGGATTTCCGTGTACAGAACTCCGAAGACTTCCCTGCACTAACCGAGGTCAGCGCCGCATCTGATCTTGTCCGCACAGTAACCTCGCCTGTTTAGACGGCCGTCAGCCTGACGACGGCTGTGTGTGTACTCTAGACTTCAGAACTAGACTCCAGATCTGTTTCCAAAATGCGTTTCCTGTCAGCAGCATGCACTCGTGGACATGTACGTGCAACCCGGTGTGAAGCATGTAGTCGGCACCAGCTGTGGCGTGCCGCCAGCTTGGATTTGCCCATGGGGTGTTTCTAGACGAGCGTGACGAGGATGTTCCGCCATCGCTGCGGCCATCGTGGCTGGGGAGGCTGAGGTGTTCTGGCCTGGAGGATACTGTGCTGGAATGTGGCCAGCCTCCCTTTGGAGACACCTTTTCCTGCGGCGCCACCCAGCGCATCCAGTGCATCAGTGCCCCAGGTGCGGCCTGACCAACCGTCAACTAGTACAAACTTGTGTTTACACAGGTACTTGTGTGAACCTGCCCACGGGCCGCCCTTCTGCTACCGTTATGAGACCATGTCCTCGTTCCTGTCAATACAAATACTCTGTTTGCTCCATGAACTGTCAGGTCAGATATCACAGATGTAGGATGATATTTTACCCTTGAAGAGACTGTTCCTGAGCGTGCCCCGGTGTTGGCAGCAGACTGATTTCCATTCACTGGTACACAACTTAAATAAGCACCCCCACTCAGTAAAATAGTTCGTCGACGGGTTTACAAGCGAGATTGAGGCACTTAGTATGCGGACCGAGAATATCGCATCCGAGCCCTACATGTTGGCAAGGGTCAACTCCAGGCTGCACAAGCGCCGGTTGCTGACACCATAACAGCTTAACCATAAACAACCCCTACGCAATCATGAGAACTCGGAAACGTGCCCTTGACACAATCCACCGCAGGTGAACATGCACGATACACAACAATCTATGGCCAGATCCCCAACTATAGGTCACTACACCTTTTTTTGTCTGACAGATACCGCATGACTACCCCGAACAAGGCAGAGCACTTCACGCCAGCTACAATTGTAAGGCTTAAGGCAGGCATCACTCTCGTTGTGGTTCCAATCAGGGGGGGGCCGAGCCCGAAATCGCGTTACCTGGCTTTTGTGTTTCAGGTCCGAATTTTTTGGGGTTTAAAAGATTTTCGGGTTTTTTCTCCATCAAGGCAGGACTTTTGTTTTTTATGTTCCGAACGAAAAGAGAGCAGGCCGGTTTTGTATGAAACCTGATTGTAGCAATAAATAAGGTCACATTGTAGTGTCTGTTTCTTTGATACTGTTACGTCGGCATGAACCTTTTAAAGCTTAAGCAGTGTCGACGTCGTGCTCATTGCCTTCCGGCCTGGAACCTGGAATCCGGGACCCGCTTCAACAACCTCGGCGATTGTGATTCGAAATTCTTTAGTGTCAACTGCATTGGATTGAATGCCGGAGACAAACATCCACTTGGCGATCGCAAGTCTTGCGTTATCGTGGGCTGGTTGGCTGAACGCTGCAGTCAAAGACGCCTGAACCTACCTGTTCGATGTGAAGCGTCAACAAACAAGTATCTCGCTTATATATACTACTGCAAACTTTGGTCACGCTTTCGCTTTCCTATTTTTGTTTCCCATGACCGAGAAGTCTGCCTTGCACTCGTCGACACCCTTGTTCTTGGCATCCCATCCGTAATACTCACACACTACTTCGTACTTGCTATTTAGCATCTTAGTACGAGCTTTAAAATTGCTTTTCCAATCATTTGAAGCTCTGTATCATTTGCTGCCGACAGTGGCATTGGTTTCCATGACGGCCAACCCACCACTCAAACCTCGGTTTGTCAGAACACGCAAGCGAGAAAGATTTTTTCAGAAATTTCAACGTGCGATTTCCCCATTTGACATTTGTGATCATATGGCACCCTCAGCATGGTCAACAGAGCTCGATTTCCTTTTCACCAGACCATTTCGGGCCCGATTCCGGGCTTTTGCGTTTCGGGCCCGAAAATTTTGGGCTTTTTCCCATCTCGGGCCCGGAAGCCCATCCCTGGTACCAATCATGCTGTTTTATTGCCCTCAGCTCCGAGACTGATGACTGGTAGAGAATTTTTGGTAAATCACAAGAACACGCAAGCTGATGGTCTTTTTAATGATGGGGTGACATGCTTACAAGCACCGGCATCATGCACTGGCAAGCACTGGCAATGATTTCCAGGATATTTTGTATGCAGTACCAAGGAGAGGCGAGGTGCGACTTGTTGGCGGCAGATCTGATCCGGGCGGAACGTGGGAGTATGGACGCCTCGAGGTCTTTGATGGAACATCTTTCACAACGGTGCCAGATGAGATCCCATCTGGATTCTCTGGCGCTACATTGTTTGGCCGACGCGCGGCGCAAGTGGCATGCCGCACCCTAGGCTTTGAGTCGGGCGCGCAGATGTTTGCTGGCTCGGGGTCAGCACTCCCAGGGGCAGACGGTGTGGTGGGCATGGAGACGGCGTATGTATGCAACGGTGATGAGGCTAGCCTATCGGACTGTGCGTTTGTGACGCAGGACTCCTCCTTGCCATACCTCGACAACATGCTTGGCGACAACTCAGTTGCATTGGTGTGCAGCAACCCATCAGGTATGGCCCCTCTTTACCCGTGCAACAGTAGATGGGTATCATACAATGCTGATAAACCACGATCACATGCATGTTAGCGCTTCTGTTATTGATTCATAAATCAGCCTCATATTGCAGCTGAACAGAGCAATATGCTTCTTCTGCATTCTGCGTGGTGTCTACAGCTGGATCTGAGTTTTTCTAGGCCGACTTCGTGTGCCCGACACGCCGGGCAGATGGTTCGAAGACGCTCAACATTGGCATAGGACACCTACATGTGAGTAATCCTATGATATGCTGTGACATTAGTTGTGCACTACCCTTCCAACGACGTTCCCTGGTTGACAAGTAGATGACCCCATCAAAAGTCTGAGGAAGCAGACATAGAATACCCCACCAGTAGAACATACAGTATACGGACGTAACATTACAGCTGAAAGGTTGGGAGATGTAGCAACATCTTTAAATTGTTGTCAGGCCGAGGTCCAAGACTTCCCGTTTCCCCACTGACCTCACTTGGTGTCCGATGCACTAGTACTTGCCCCTTTTCCCCCGAAGACACAGAAATAGGACCGTGCCTGACGTTATCATTCCCTCCAGGGGCGACAGTGCTAGCTCTTGGGAAGTCAGCTGGTTTTTCGAAGTTGTGGGCCTGGATTCAGAGTGCAGTCATGCTTTCACTAGCCTCCGAACAAACGCTGTAGAGAGGTGAAAATGCTCTGGTGACATTGCCGTCCCAAACATTTCTTATGAAGGAAATTTTGTTCTCTCTGCTTGGATGTGTTAAAAATGCGCGTGCAAACGACCTTCATTAAACATTACCTGATCTTAAGTGATGTAGACCTGTAGGCAAAGAAATAATGTCAACGCGTGACAATGTCACCATCAGCACTGCCTACATGCATACAGGATGTCAAGGAAGCAACTCTGCACCAGCACAAGGCGATGTTCGCCTGGTCAACATCTTTGGCGTCAACTCTACTAGCAGCCCATGCGACAACGTCCACTTTGGCGGGGTGGAGATCTTCAACCAAGGCCAGTGGGGCCGTGTTTGTCAGCCATTCTTCGGAGACATCACTGCCTTCTCAGTCGACGCCTCGGTTATCTGCCGACAACTTGGCTTTCCCTTTGGGGGCATCTACGCTTCTGGTCAACCAGACGAATTCATCGTCCAGAACGCGGCAGGGTTTACGGTAACGCAGCGCAGCGAAAACCCGGAGCCCCTGGTCTGGCTCACGAACGTCCGATGCCAGGGCACAGAGGAGCGCCTTGATGACTGCTTCCTACCAGAGCTGCCTTCTGCCATGCCGGCAGAAGACAGTGAGTGTTCATTTGGCACAAACGACGGTACCTTTTTGGGAGTCGTCTGTCGAAGGTTTGAGATTAAAGGTGTGCATATGTGACGTGCCCATTGGCGGCCCACACTTGTAATTGTGCTAGCCGGCCTGCGAATTTTTCATACCAACGCTGCTACAGCTGATGTCTCATCTCCGAGTGTGGCTGAACTATTTGCTTTTATCTGGTAATATGTGGGCTTTGGAACGATGTGCGAGTGGCAGAGGCCCTTTCAATGGTAATGTTTCCGCTTGTTGAGCACACTAGTTTTGGCTGGACCCTTTTAATGTGTGATTGTGTTGTGTTGAAGTAGCCCAATCTTGGCGTGCACTTTTTGGCGTCCCATGCCCAGACCTTGTAAGATGTACTATGAATTGGAAGTTGTGGTGCAGAGTCTGATGTCATACGCCGTCTGTAAATAAACCGAAGGCCAAGAAGATGCAGAATGGTGTCAGTGCTTTTATTGCTACAGGAACGTCGTCACAGTATATCAGACCAACCTAGTAGGTGTGACGAACGTCAACTTGGGAAGTAGATTCTGCCCTTGCGTAGCTCAACTGCCAACATCGGAGTGACAAGTAACCATTTGAGGAGACAATATCTTAACTTATAGTTCACTTGTAAACAAAGGTGTACATGCGTTTCGATCGCACATTCTGACAGTGGCACGAGCGGAGATCAATCTACTGCAACATTGACCCGTGGTCAAGGAGGCTACCCTGATGTTGTATGGGCGGTTGCGGGGAAACCGTGTGTTCTTCAGATTATACCCAAGTGTTCCAACTCACCAACGTATTCACCATGCATGCCAACCTTGTGTACAGCCAAAACCTGCCTAGGTTCCGTTGAAGTGCCATATTACAACACAACTCCAATGTAATTGTCAAGTATACTCATGCATACAGGGGTGTGCACACCAGCGCACCTCACACAACTCAACATCCCAAAGTTAGCACACCAAGCCGCCGGCAGCAGCCAGCGTGGTTGTAGCTGCCGGGTTGCAGGTTTAGCAGCCCGGTACCGTTCATCAATGCCACGTGGTTCCTACTCCAAATTATTTTGCCCACATTCATAGCATTTGCAGCGAGCAAGTGCAACACTGCAAATTCCTCATTTCCATTCCACAACGCTAGCCAGTCGCGAGGACAGCAACCACGGGGACGGGCCTGGGCTCAATAAATACCATGCGTTTTGCTGTAGCCGACAATCTGATTTCCAATCGGTTGGGGCGCTTTTACAAGCAATCTTCCAATGTCTGATCACAGCCCTTGTACTTTCCTCCATCCATCGCTACGCCCATCACATCATAAGCCCCTGCGTTTATACATCTTTCCGTTCGGGTATAACACATGACCGCTGGCAATCCTGACTGTGGCGCGGTGCAGCCAGGCTTCCAGTGCATCTAATGCAGTGCGCACTTTTATATGATATATCATGACGCTGATCAGTAAGCAATTGGTGCAGTACTTATTATGAAGGCTTGGATAAGGTCTCAAGAATGATTCCAGATTGTAATAGGAATGCAAAGGGAAGTTGTTGAAACAGGGTAGGACCCGTGAGGGAACGGTGGTTGCATTGAGGGATACCCATAGGAACAGTTAGAGAACAGCTACATGATCTGCACCGTCACGCCATACCACTCGACACAGGAACCAACCGGGAATGGCAAGGGAAAGTTTTTGACCTAATTGCGAAGAAAATAGGTTGGAAAAGGGATACAAGTAGGAACACGGGAGGAAGCGCACTAAAAGTTGGATCCTATGCAGATCTGATTACAATCGTACACAGTGAGCAAGGAATGACCTGGGGTCCCCATGGAAACCTTCCTATGCCATCACGCATTTCTACTGCAGTCTGAGTGTGCACAGTATGGGGTGCACTGTTCCCACGTGCACACCGTCCTACATGTAATCATACATACATGTATCTATAAGCATGCATGAATCCCCATACGTTCTTGTAGCCAACCTACGATTCCCCTCGAAATCTAAATAGATTCTTCGTGCATCCTTGACAGCACCCGTAGGTATCCTATTATGGCCACTATGGGAGTACAGCAGGAAACAGAGACAGCAGTGCTCCATCTGAAGCATGCATGTATATGCATACGCTCACGCGCACAAGAACATGTCCACACCAGTGTGTGCGCACCCATGGCTGGCAGCGTCAGACCACATCAATATCCCTTCAGGCCCTGCCCCAGTGAGCACACTAGCGCTGATGGCTGCCCAAGAAAGAGGTGCCTATGGACGAGCGATGGCCCGGTGGCGGCCAACTTGCCATCCGTCAGCAAGCGGCGCTTCTCCTCAACGCTTGCCAGATTCACGTCCGCCATCTTTAAGCCCTCATGCATGCGCACATCATGTTCAGATCTAGATCCTCATTGATGATACGATTACCGGCTTTCAAATTCTAGTCAAACTTTGTTGGCAAATGTGGTCAGTCAAATGTACAGATTCTGAACAGTGCCAAGCTTAAGTTCGCCACTGGCTTCATTTTATGTGCAAGGAGCACATACCGACGTGATGTGTACCCGCAGCTTGGGAGGCACAGTGTTGAAAAGCATGCATGCATAAACATAAACATGCACACATGTGTGCATATGTACTCTCTAGATCTGGCACACATATATACACTGTACCAACGCCGCGGATGCCCACCCGGGTGGGCACCAAGGTTAGGTGGGCATCCACAGGGTGGGCACCCAGCTAAGTTGCAGTATGTGATCTGTTTTGACCAAATAACATGTGAGTTCTATTACATGTGATGTTGCTGTGCTTATTATGTAGTTGCGTGTGAGCTGTTTGCTAGAATACCACAGGTGCACGTCGAGTCGGGTCAGGTCAGGTCAGGTCGGGTCAGGTCAGGTCGGGGTCGGGTCGTCCAATGTGTTTACACGCTAGTTCACGGGTACTCGGGCATACTCTGTTGCACTCCCTGAGGAATATCTATAGCTCGGTACTGGTGGGCATCCCTGGGCAGGCACAGGGCAGTACATCAGCACAAAGGCTAGATCACCGGTGCAGGCAGCACGGTGGTCGACACAACGGGGCAGTGTCTACGGGTGACCTCCTGGTGGCAGACTGTTCATCCTCTCCCCCTTGCGCTATGAGCAACGCTCGCTGCAGACAGCAATCAAACTGGGTATTGCTCGTCGTAGGCAGCGATGAGGGGAGGGGCCACATCAGGATGCTTTGTGAGGAGCTCCTTCTCAGAGAGCCATACATCGTAGTGCGAGTCCAGGTATTTGAACCGGACGCGATACTGGCGGCTGGATCGTCCATTTGCAGGAGGGCGACCACGCGCACGGACGCGAGACACTAGTCTTTCTAGGGGCCGGTTGGCGTCTCCGACCAGGGGAAAATCATCTTCTGCATGACGCAGTGGTGTTGAGGATGGCTAACCAAATGGTCTCAGCAGATCAGCATTCACTAGGTTGCTGGCATTCGGGAACTTGGCACCGAAGTCGACTACATAACCATAAGGTCTGGGCACAGAAGCAATCTTGAACGGGCCCAGGAATCGGGGCGCGAACTTTGTATCAATCACATCACGGGGCAAGGGTTGTGTTGAAACAGTAACAAAGTCGCCAACTGTGAAAGCAGGCAGGCGAGAGGGGTTTGGAGTGTAGCGCGCGTGGCGGCGCTCGGCATCTTCTTGAAGGGCAGTGTGGGCTTGCTGTAATGCGTCAGCGTGGTATCGCCGGAATTCTGAAACGGCAGCGGGGTTCATCGCTGCTGGGAATGGCGGGTCTTGAGACGGAGGTACAGGGCTTCTAGTGACGAGGGATGGAATCCGTAGAGGAGGAAGAACGGGGGGAACTGGTGCGCCGAGTGCGACGTGTTGTTGTAGGCATACACCGAGTGATGAAGAGCTTGATCCCAAGTCTGGGACTGCAACGGGTCTGCGCAATGAACACGCATTTTGTTGACAATCTCTTTGTTGAAGGCTTCTGCTTGACCGTTCACCCAGGGTCGGTAAGCGGTCGTAAGGCAGTGGCTGGTGCCTTGGAGGTTGGAAAGGATGCAGAAGAACTCGTTGTCGATGCGGGGATCTCTGTCTGAGATGATGGTCTGGGGGACCCCGAACCGGCAGTAGATGTGCATGGGGGCATGATCGAGCTGGGTCTTGGATATCTTGTGGCTGCATGGAATGGAGACAGCGAACTTGGTGAGGCGGTCTGTGACATTCAGGAGGAAGTCATGGCCTCTGGCGGTGGTCCGGAGTGGACCAACGAAGTCGAGTGCGATTTCATGAAACGGCTGCTTCGGGAATGGAAAGGTCATCTGTGGTGCTGCTGGGCTGGTTGAGGGCTTAATGAGCTGGCATTCGCGGCAGGAGCGAACGTAGGCTGCAATGTCGTCATGCATGCGTGGCCAGTAGTAATGGCGCTGAAGGGATTGCTGGAGGCGGGTGATGCCGGGATGTCCAGAGGCTGGGGCTGCATGGGCATCCTGCAAGAGTGATGTCTTCAAGTCGAGTGAGTCGGGGATGTAGAGGCGGTAGGCCGCACGGTCGACGAAGAAGAGCAGGTTGTTGATGACGCGGTACGCTGGGTTGGTACCGGTTGCAGATGGAGTCTGCTGGGACTGGAGAAGTTGAGTTGCAACCGGGTCTGCGGCGAACGCGCTGCGAACGTGGTGGAGGAAGTCTGGGTCTGGTAGGGTTTCCGAGTTGAACATCGCACACAACACGATCTTGAGGTCCGGACGACGGGAGAGGGCGTCGGGGACATTGTTCTCACGTCCTGGCTTGTACTGAATGTCCAGGTCGAAGGACTGAAAGAGCTCGGTCCAGCGCATCTGGCGCTGGGACAGCTTGGACTGACGGTGGAAGTACCGCAGCGTCACATGGTCCGTGAGACCCTTGTGTTTAGCGCCTTGCAAGTGGTGGCGCCAGGTACGGACGGAGTGCACGATCGCGAGCAGCTCCTTTTCGTGTACTGCGTAGTTCCTCTCATGCTGCAGCGCTGGAGAGTTTGCGCGAGAGGTAGGCCACTGGCTGCAAGCCACGGCCATGGTCTTGCTGGAGGACGGCGCCCACAGCGTAGTCTGAGGCGTCCGTGCCGACGACAAAGGGCTTCTCTGGATCTGGAAAGCAGAGGACGGGGGCGGCGCACGAGGCAATCTTTCACCCGCTCCCTCTGTCCAACAGCCTCCACCAGCCCAGCTGGTCCAAGCTGAGCCCTCCACCTCGCGCCTGGCCCAGCCGGGCGCCCCTGCATCACCTCAGGCCAGTGGGGGCTTGCAAGGCAGCAGCGGCAGGACTCGGCGACTGGCGCGGACAAGAAACAGTGCACGAGGAAGAAGAACCCGGGTAAGGGAAAGGGCAAAAGGAAAGGGGAACGGGGCGCGTGGCGGCCCGTCGCAGCCAGCGGGCCCCAAGGGCCGCCGCGGGCTACGCGCAGC
>JAUMHO010000511.1:0-13295 GCA_032360965.1 Ulva armoricana
GCACGAACTCTACGTCAGTCAAGGTCAGCAACCGGCTGGTTGGCAACGAGTCTAGAAAAAGTGAGGACCCCCTGCATTCGCAGCTGAGCATCCGCGCACGAGAGCAAGTGTATGTATGTATGATTACATCGCCGTATCCATAAGGTCATTGATACCTCCGGCAACCGGGACCGATTGAACCCTCAAAGGCACGCGCTGGTGCAGACCATGGTCACGAACAAGGTGTGCGACCACACGAGCCATCTCTCCCAAAGGCCCTGTGTGGCGCCCATGCTCTGTGGCGCCCATGCCCTGCCACATGGTAGCATTAGGTGGGATGTCCATGCTCTACCCGTGGCGAAGCTCTAGCTGTGGTAAAGCATGCATGAGGCATCTGTTGTTTCCGTATCAGATGCTGGTTCAGCTGCTTCTCATCGGAAGGAGTGAGGCAAGCTAGCACTACTTATGCAGTAGGCTCTGTGCCATGTAGCCTCGCGACACAGTGAGGTGAGGGTGATCCAGGTGAGGGTGATCCAGTTGAGGGTGATCCAGTTGAGGGTGATCCGACACAGTGAGGTGAGGGTGGTCCAGTTGAGGGTGATCCGACACAGTGAGTTGAGGGCTGCGATGTACAGGTCGACGGCATGCAGGGACGAGGGAACTTATCGCTTGCAGAGGTTGTGAAGGGTGAAGATGCATCGATGTGTATTGCCAGCAGCAATAGAGCATGGGCCGCTGGGCGAGGAACTGAGTAGATCACAGGAAGGTACAAGGAAACTTTCGGACAGAAGCCTCTGGGATGTGTAGGAAAGGTGACAGGCAGAGAGGCAGGCGAGCTCCATGGACATGGCAACATAGGAGCTTGGGCCCGCACTTGCTCCAGCGTGGCTGAGCCGAGTGGGGCGCTGCAGAAGCATCCAGAAGTTTCATGACCTCCCAGCAGCTAACTATGCTATCTCTGCCACCGGAGAAGAGCAGATGGCCTTGGTGGTCTGCGAAACAGAGGCACGTGATGGCCTGGAAGTGTGCCTTGTGGGCGGACAGCAATCGGCCACTCGAGGTAGCCCACATGTAGAGGGTGCCCGACGAGCCACCCGCGGCGATGAATCCGCCGGAAGGAGCCGTGGTGACTGCTGTGAGCTTCTCGGAGGCAAAGCTGCGCTGGTGAATTGCTTCCTGCATCATCGTAGGCGGCTGTCAGTGGCAGTGGCCCTACAGGAGCTTCGCGTGACTTCTTCGGCCATATCGGTGATGCTGCGGAGTGCCCACAAAAGTACGTCTCCAACAAGCTGGCGAGCGATGGTGGACTGTGGCGTGTTTGGTGGCGCTTGTGCAGTGCTGCAGGGCTCATGGGCGTCAGGTCAGTCCAGGCACAACCGGGCCACAAGCAGCAGGATCGCGCCTTGAACCATGTGTAAGCATGTAATGCATCTTTTTGCTGCTGGGATGCGATAAAGTAGTCTGCTCCCAGTAATGCTAGCCCATTGGTGGGAGCCGAGCACTGCTTGAAGCTAGCTAGCTGCGTCCCGGTCTCTATATCCCTGCATGCAGCGGAATTTGTTCAAACTAGACATAATTTGTCGCAGGTACTAGCATATTCAGTAGCTCAAACATCTCGGATTGCTTCGGAACGATGCTGTTTGGGAATGCAGACACGCAGGAATGGGGAATGGCCAGCGAGACCATACCAAGTTGCAGCTGCGGATCCATCGATGTTGGTTGTAGCTACAACTATCTCTGGAAATAGCGACATAGCCGTGATCGATTGTTGCACCGGAGACACTGTGCAGCAACGTAGCACCTGTACAGCTTGGGACGACAGAGCAACATGCACACGCGCGCAAGGGCATATCTAGATCCCGCTGCGGTTACCTGTAGGCGTTTCCGGAGTCTCCTGGTTTGTTCGCGGGATCCTGTGTTCTGATCATCTAGATCTGAACCAATTCGAACAGCAGGAGCGAACAATGCATGAAGATTCCATGTCGCCGACGGCTGGGCCACTACAATTCCAGTTGAGCACCGGTGTAGCAATTCAACTCAGCTTCGGCTGAGATGTGCTGTCTTTGTTGGTGGCGTTCCATCACACTACCTGTTCCACTGTGCGTCAGTCTGGAACAGACGCACCGTCTTCGTGTGGGAGTTTGCTCGTGATCCCACGTCTACAGGCAATAACTGCACTTACGGCGCCTGCTTCATGTGTACATTTTCAATACGCTCTGATTTGCTGGCACTTTTGTACAGTACGCATGTTTCCCCTCGAGTGTCTCCACAGCATTGCTTGGGAGGCCACCTGACAACTGCGCCTGAGCAACGATGCCAGCCCCTGCTGGACGCGCCATTTCCAGCCTGTACAGCCTGGATGTGATTGATAGGCCCTCACAGGAACGTGCGTCAAGGAAAACACGTGACATAGCAGTGATCAGCTGGTGTGTCACAAATCATCCACTGGGGTGGCTTGCAGTTGGAGGCACATCCTGACATGTACATGCTCACCTTGTCAGAATGATGGACTCTTGGTTGTGAAAGGTGTAATACATTTCCCAGGAGTCTGTCTCGCCAGGACTGGCATGTACACACTGGATCACCAGTGTTGATTGATTGAAGTGCAGCCAACATGTTGAGCCCGTATAAAAACAAGGTATATGTGGCAACAGTGCTGCTCTAAATTGCAACAACAACATGGATCTACCTCAGTTTCTTGAATTACATGCTCACAGCATGGCATCAACCATGCGTGAAGTGTGAACACAAGAACATACAAACACTGTGTCGATGCCAAGCATCGAATGTAACCATCGCAACCAGTTGCAACTCAGGGGCCTCCCTTGTCACATTCCTAAACCTATAGCCACGGTGCCACTGCAATCTCTCATGTGATGCACTTGCCATGTGCAGAGGTGCAAACACTCTATGCTAACCTGCCTGCCATTTCACCCCCAGATCTAGACTCACAAACTGTTGTGATGTGCATCACCCTACAGCACAGCTGCACACCCACCCACTGACTGCGTTACAGCTATTCGGCAGAGATCGCACTGCACACTGCCGCCCTGCACCACCTGCTCCTGCCTGCCCCAAACCTGCTCCACTGCCAACACAGCTCACAACACGAACACTGCAAACACCCGCCACAACACCACCTGCGCTTTTTCGCCACACAAACCTGCGTACAAAACTCACCACAGTCACCTGCGTACTGCATTCACCATGGGCACCTGCTCCACACAGTCACCAAAAAGAACACCTACGGCCCAACGCATCCTAGCAACCCAGCATGCTCGTGTCTCACAAACCTGCTTGACTGTGTGACGGCAAACACCTGCTGCCGTCACATCATCACCTACAGCACCTGCGGCAGAACCCCTTGCCTGCTGGCCCACACGATCGATCACGCCAGTAACCCCATAGAAGCAGGTAACCCCTTGCTGCGCTGCTCAAGCCCATCCCGATGCCACTGCACACCAGGGCAAGCAGGGTTTAGCCACGCCCTCTGTCAGCATCCTCCACAGACGTTGCCATGCTGACCGCCTATCCCCACTCTGCATGCCTGCTGGATAATGCCTGCTGGATAATGCCTGCTGGATAATGCTGAGAAAGAGCCCCTGCATGAGAACTGGCATTTTAGTCTCACGTCAGCAGCAAGTACGGCTGCGCAACCCGTCACATGGGCAGGCATGGAAAGCCCCCAGGGTAGTGGTCATTGGCGGCCGCAGGTATCCCAGGATGCAGTGCTCCCAATAATACACACGCTCGTCCTACTGTTATGCCAACCTGGTCCTCACATACAATGCTCATCCTGGTGTGGACCGTTCAGGAGGCTCGCTGAGTCCCAGGGTCCGTCATTCCAACAGCACCAGCCCAGAAACCATTGCAAGCAACATACGGTGCAGAGAAGAACATGTATTCGCGAACCGAGGCCAGCACCTGCTTGGCGTGGATCCCGATCCCTCATATTAAACGGGAGCATGAGGAAGGGCAGGTGTGTCAGGGACATACCAGCACTACTGGTCAATCTCCAATCCACAACCCTCCGTGCCATCGGCTGCGTGGTCCACAGCTGCCTCACATAGAGTGCTGTGCACATCCTCCGGGTGTGCAGCCGACTGCCGGAACGCCTGCAGGACGTTGAGCTTGATGGCCATGACCTCGGTCAAGGCATCGTGGAACTGCTCCTGCAGCAGCCACCGCTCCACACGTGCCACCTCGGCCTCAAAGTACTCCACAGCTGGAACGGTCGCCTCCAGTGCATCCTGCACCAGCCGATCGTGGGTGCCAACAGGTTCCCCGGTCACGGCCTGTGCATCATAGGTATCAGGCCCATGCGACCGCTCAGTGACTAAACTTCTGGTGATACGAGCGGCTGGACCCCACGGTCACTTGTGGTTCTCCAGTCCAATGCCTGCCGCAGAAAACCAAACTACGTCGCACCAGACATCCACTGGGTCGGCTCTTGTTCCTAAAAGCAAGCAGGCACAGTATGCTGTGCAGAAGGCGCATGCATCCTGTGCCTTGTCGGCGCGTCCACAGCGAACAGACTCAAGTGCCGCCGGTTCCAAGCCAATGTAGCTCCAAACAGAGCGGGAGAACAAAATCAACCGTGTTGAGGCAGGCCTTCCTGGGTTGAAGCCATGAATCGTCGAAGTAAAGGATCTCGACAAGCCATGCCATGTTAATCAGAGCCTGTTGAATACGCCGCGCCATGTGGGGCAGTTTATTCCTGCACATTCAGTGGCGAGAATCCCGGTCGCATGGCCATGTGGGCCGCGTGGTGGGTCACGCGGAAAGCCGGGATGGCCATCCAAGTGGCCACATGTGAAGCCCCGGGTCGCGGCCCAAGCAGCACACGTCCCGCTGACGGCGGGCTGACGGTTTCCCCAGCAAATCAAGAGCGGCAGCTCCACGGTGTCTTCTCCAAGGTGTCTCCACTTGTCATGTGAAGACACTCGCCGAGTCTACCCGTGTCTGCGTGCCGACTGTTTGCAGGCAGGCACAGCACCATGACACTCCCGACGTGGCACGCAGCCTGTGCAACTGCACTGGTGCCAATGACAGCAGAGGTTACACAGCGGGCGTCGCCTCCGCGACTGCTGCGCAGCCGTCTGGCCCGGGAAGTAGGACAGCTGCACACCTCCATGACCTCAGCGTAGTACCGGAAAAACTCCTTCGCCGCGGCGTCGTGGTGGCCGTCGCTGTGGTGCACCTGCAGGAGCCGCAGGCCCCGCAGGATGCTGTGCTGGTCGGCGCGGCTGCTCGCGTTGACAAAGTGGGTCGCGAGGATATCCGCGGCGTACACGCGACCGATGCGAGCCACGCGTGCGCACCGCCGGTTGATGAACTCGCCAACAGCCTGCTGGGACCAGGGGCCTTCGAACGCCTGCAGGCGGAGCCCTAGCTCGTGAGCAGGCGAGAAGCCCATCGTGTACGGTGCGCGGAGGATCCACGCGGCCACACGGACACACGCGTCTGGCGGTCGAGGCTTTGAGCCTGTGCTGAGGCAAGCCTGGACATGTGGGCCATCGCATGCGTGTGCGACCCAGCGTACCGTTGCCGAGGTCGGCTCGTGTCGTTCACTCACTGAATTAGTGGTTCTCGTACGGCGCATGTCGACATGTGCAACACACGTACCACCCGTGCTCGGTGTCTCTGGTCAGAGCACTCCCCGTGGCCGTGGCGATCACATGTTGCTGCCAGATGCTTACATCTGTGTGTAGCACACGATCGCACCTAGTGCCTGTCATGGGTCATGGGGTTGCCACCTACCATGCATATTCACAAGATCCATGACGTTGTACGGCAGCTGTCAAGGACAAGGACCTGCTGGCTGCCTGGATCCATGGCATTTAATGACAATCGAATTTTTTGGAAGTCGCTCACAGACCTCAAAACTCCTGGTGGTGCCATAGTCTGTTGATTTGGCACCGGCGGAGAAGGCCATGCGACAGGTCATCGCACCTGCGGTTCCTGATGGTCTTCATGGTGTTCGTGCAGTGGTGGAACCCAGTGTAGCGTGGGCCGCGTGCCTGTGGCTTGGAGCTTGGAGATTGGGCTCTCAAAGGGGTCCATCAAGACATCGATGACTCCAAACCGGGCACACACATGCAGCTCCGGATTATTCCAAACTCTGTGAGCCCAGTACTCTGTTGCACCATGTGCTTGTTTGCAGGTGTCGCAGTGCGTTGTCATGCGCAAAACAAACCAGCCATGCCAAGATGGAGCCTGCATCAAAGGCAACACGCAGATTTGGGGCTGACCTAGAATAGGGGCCAACCTAGAGTAGAACCAAATAATCTGAGCCTCTGGCAGAACATCAAAGCCAGGAAGACGAAACACCAGTGTCGGAGTTGATGTCGTATGTTGTGATAGCATGCCATTGATTAGCCAGGCCCTGACACTGAAAATGGTTACAGGTACAACTGCTTGGTCGATGCTTTGCTCATGAGAGTTAAGATCGAGCATCAAGGTGGGAGTGAGGGGCTGACCTGCAACTGGAGCTGCATTGCTGTCATATTGGAAATCCATGGGGCCTGATGAAAGACTGGCTCCCCGAGCAGCTGGCGCTTCCCTCCAGTTCCATAAGGGTCACCAGGCAAGCTATTGCGCCTATCCATTTCCTGCGCACAAGGGATACCATGAGGCATGCTTGTGTGTAGGCGGGAAAACTGAGCTGTCTGTGAGGGTGGGCTGAGCTCACCTGTAAAACATGGGCAACCTTCTTTCGGTCCTTCAGAAGCAGCATCAGTCTTGCCTGCAGTGTTTGATCTGGATCTGGAGTTGTCGGCTTGCCTGGTCCAACAATTCTTGTTGTTTCGTACGCTGCATGGCGGTTTACATGATGATGAGACCAGGCCTGGGTGGTCACGTTTCTCCATAAGTACGGTAGACCGGCAGTGCCAAGAGCACAAGAAAGATCCACATCATACCTTTGTACAGCTTTTTAGACATATCTTCCCCACGTGGGCTTGGAAAAGGGTTATGATAGGCGTGTGTGTGGTATGGGGGAGGCAGCAGCGTCTCTAAGAATGGTCTTTTCTGCCCAAATGGACCCGTATTTGTAGTGCCATTTCGCGTGGCATCTGTTAAGTTTTCCGCTGCATTTGCTGCAAAAACAGTCCGTAGTGCCGGAACCGCTAACAACAGGGCTGCAGCTGCATATCTCCGACCAGCGGGGGCCTTCATCGCCGCCAAGTTCTATCCGACTGTCAGCCTCACTACCTGTAGATGAGGCTACAAACTTGTTCATCGACGTTGACGTGCGTCGCTGCAATACATGAGCATGGCACATGCACAGCGGGACACGGTACCGCACCTTGCTTACACTCCCGCTGCCCAAGCACTTGCCACACTATCATCACTAATGACCGTGCATCATGTATATGCCTGAGGTTGCCTGTGTGTGACGCTAATGTAATTGTGCCCGAAATCGTACCATGCATGAAATGCGGACCGCTCCCCTTCAGCCATGGCCACCTGTGATCAGCTCCAACATACGAAGTACACAGCGATACACAAACAGCTTACAACGGACAACTTCAATCGTCAAATGTGATTTTCTTCCCTATAGGAGAAGCAATTGATATGGCCTGCAGCTTTGCAAGCTCCAGTTTGCGCCGCTTTGCTGCAACCCATGAGGGATGGAGGCCTTTTGGATTGCCGTCAGCATGATCATGCCTGGCGTCATTGTTATCAGGCTTCATGACAAGGCCTACCGAGGAGCACTGTTCAGTGCTTCCACATGGCCCGATTCTCGGGCAGTCTGGCACAAAAGAAGACACAGTCTCACGTCCAGCATCACCCCAGCTCCTCTCTCTACCCCGTTTTCTTTCACTACCTAGCATGCCAGCTGCCGACGCAGACCTTGCATGGCTTTCACTGATATGCTCAGTTCCATGTTCCCCAACCAAACGAGGAGCTGCTGGCGCTCGCAGTGCAGGCGAGGCACTAAACACTTCTGCCGCATCCTTGTCCTGAAACACTGTCTTCCGCCCACAAGGTCTGAGACGTAACAGTGCGTTCTGCTGTCGTTTTGCAACCCATGACGGATGCGATTCATCCACGACGCCCCGCAGCGGCACTAAGGGCTTGCTATCTGCATGTCCTACCGCACCCACCGGATCTCTCTTATGCTTTTGCGCACTCACATTGACGGCAGGCACCCGCTGCGCCTGTAAACAGCCATCCCCACCTTGATGCACCTGAGGGCCTGCCAATGATAGGCTGGACTGGAAGTCACGAGCAGCATTGGCGTCAGCACGTTGACGCCCTGTGCCCTCGGAGTTAACGTGCTTGGCAGCTTTGCCGTACAACTTCTCAGACAGAGCACGGCGAGCCCGCTGCCCCAGCCGGTTGCTACCCCGTGCCTGTGACTTGTTTGCGGTAAGGCTGGGATGTGCATGGGTCTTTCTTGCATTCTTGTGCACTGTGTGCGCCTGAACTGGGGACTTCGGTGACACCTGTGCACGAGCTGTGCGTGCATGGGATTGGGTGTGGGACTGTCTGGATTTTGGCTTGGTATGCTTGAATTGCCCTGGGGACGGCTGAAGTCTAACACCGATGCCCGGATGGTTGACTGGCCCTCGTGTTTTGCTGTGCCCTTCACCTGGGGCACTGGGATGAGCCTTCTCAGATGCCACACCAGGCCTACTAGTCACGTCATGAGACCCCAGAGCATGACCATGAGCCATATGAATGGACAATGGATACAATTCTGGAACGATCTCGAAAGGGCAGCCTGAATGGACTCGGGCCTGCACAGACAGGTGA
Organism: Ulva armoricana; assembly: GCA_032360965.1. Classification (NCBI taxonomy): domain Eukaryota; kingdom Viridiplantae; phylum Chlorophyta; class Ulvophyceae; order Ulvales; family Ulvaceae; genus Ulva; species Ulva armoricana. The sequence continues at coordinate 8,740 of JAUMHO010000511.1, forward strand.
AGTACTGCCAGAGTCACAGTTCATGAAAACCTGAAAAGAAACACTGTGACGATCACAGATGCCAGGATGCAGGTGAAATAAATGTAGTTCGATGTGCTCGCTGCTGCATGCCAAAAAACACCGGATCGCGCGGCGTCTTTATGAACACATTCATTGCACGGCGAGCAAATATTACCGCGCAGCAATTAAACACGCTATGACAACAAAATTTTAGATTAAGTACGCACTGATTGATGTTTTGGCAGGGGGATGCATCACTGTTCAGCGGCACTGCACGGACACGATGCCGCGATCGACACTTCCCGGTCCTACAAACCACAGAAGATAAAGAAGTAGACAGGATTGGTCAGTTCGCTACTTGGTACAGGTGGTTTATGTAGTGACTTGCAACGGTGGACCCCAACGAGCCTGAATTGAGATTGCGGTAAGTGGGGTGAGCCCTTCCGACGGGTGCATCTTCGCGAAGGAGGATACAGCATGGCTTCTCTGGGCGTCAACACAATTGCGTCGCGGCACATGCAGCACGGTGCCCAACCCGGCTTCTTCGCACTCTCCCGGCCGGCCGACGAGCAGGCGAGGTTCTGAGCGCGCTCATGGAGATGAGCTCAGCACCGAACAATTCGTGAAGACCTGCCCACAACACATACCAAAGAGTTTCCCGCAGACGTGGCAAAAGACTAGCGGCTGCATGTTGGAGTTGTATGTCAGCTGTCTCCTCAAACCTTCTCCATCTTTCATCTTGTTGATCCACTCATCTCCACACAGCTGACAAGGTCAGCCACGCATCGCACGCTCCTCACCTACTCAAGATGGTCTACGCAGGTTATGTTCCGGCCAAACTGCCGACGGAACTGACGCCTGTGCAGAAGGCTCTCAAAGCGGTAGTTGACATGGAAACGTACGCTGCCGTTTCTACGCCGCAGGTGCTCGATGCACACGCTTGAGTTATGATAGATTTTCAGTCTGAGACGCTCTCTCGTGGCATGATGCAGGCTAGATGTGATTGCAAAGCTGGTTTACAACGCTGCCTGCTGCCCATCAGAGGAGAAATATAAAAACATCAAGCTGACAAACAAAAAAATTCACAAATGTATCGTTAAGGCTGAAGGCGCAATGGACGTGATGCGACAGCTAGGCTGGGAAGAGGTCGATGAGGAGCTCAAGTGCACAAAAAACCTCTCCATGGCACAGGTGTGAAATTGAGAATGATTTTAGGACTGGGTAAAAGACGGTCTACTTGCATCTTCTTCGGTGTGCGGCCACAGATTTCTGAACTGCAGTTCCGAGATGTCGAAGCAGCTAAGGACAACCTCCGGAAGGACATCCGCCGCGCACAGGTGGCACAGCTTCGTGCTGGGGCCAGCATGTAGAGCAGAGCACGATGCAGATATGAGATGATGGTTCAGCATCAGGCACCGACAAGCCAGTACGTTGCAACTGAGCATCGCCTGATGGTCAGCACGTGTACATGCCAGTACAGTTATGTAACAATTCATAGTATCGCATGAGTTACAACTAAGAAACGTTCACAAGGAGCTATGACATGATCCCAAGGAATGAAAATGCTCATCGAGATTAACATGGCTCCAGGGCAATTGGTGACATGCGAATATTGCAGCATAGATGATGTGAGACAGCAGAGCACACAGACCAATGAACTATGTGTAACTGTACAGCCAGCAACGAAAGCAGCAATGTCGATGCAAAAGCTCGATATTTGGGTTGTAGGATTCGAACTTGCGGCAAGAGTGCATATATACTTGTCGGGATTGTGTGACCAGGGCAATTTTCATGATACAGCAGATGAGACAAATCAGTTTTCCAAACAATATATAGCGTTTCACATTTCAGAATACCTGTACATTGTGCTTCTAGGTTGGAGCGAAAGAAACAAGATCAGCACAAGCATCATGCCAAATCCAGTCAGGGATCATTTCCAGAGTCCTGGTGGGCGGTACAGGTAGGCGGGGACAGATTCAACCAGGGTAAGCAGCAACAGAAGACAGGGCCATGGGACAAGACGGCTGCAACCGGATGCTTCACAATCACAAATTAAATAAGGAGACAGCCAGTCACGCAGCCACAAAGCCGAAAATAGGAAAAGACAGCCGCTTGCAATGCGCTCAAACCATTCCATGTGCATGCAGAAAGAGTTCGGCACCATCTGCATCCTGCACAAGTTTTAAAAGTGGCATGGTTCCGTTGCAAACAAACGCTCGGGCATCGAATCAGAGATGCTGTATCAAGCACGTGAATCAGCCATAGCACATTCAGTGACAACTGCAAGTGATGGCTGTTCCTAGGCTGCGCTGCACCACCACATCCACAGTGTGCTGTATGATCCCGATGCATGACACCATGCAGGTACACTCGCTACATTGCGGACCGCATGTCCCTTGGGATGCCAGGCGTGTGTAGCTGCAGTCAAGCCACAGTAGGACTCCCCGGCAGTCGAGTGCTTGCACGTAAACAAGCTCGAACATGGCATCGCTGTTAAGCTCATGCTCACTCGGCCTCAGATGAGTGGTGGGCCAGGAATCATGGTGACCTGCACAGCAAAGGGTGCATCTAGTCGCTGTACGTGTCTGTGATGTGCAAGCATACGTGAGACGTGCGACCTTTCACATGTGACTGCGTTTTGGGGTTATCTACACAGGCACCAAGTACCCTGGCCTACTTTGTAGTTGGTTTTGGTTTGGCCAGCCAAGGCCTGTGGCCGCCCTCAGCACTGAACGCAGTTCCACAAAAATGTGAGGTCGGTGATGGAGCTACAATGCCAGCAGGCCTGCCTGAAAGGGCAGTGCTATGATCGACTGCGACTGGAACACCAAGCCACACACTCTATGTATACGGAAGCACATCGCCGGGGACACTTTTGGCGGCTGCTGCATGGCCTAGTGACGACTGTTCAGTCTCATAAGAGAGTACTCCGTGCGCTCCGGTTGGCTTAAATCCCTACCAGCTTTAACGTTTCATCACCCAGCATGCCGGTGGAGACGATGTGAGGTCCTGTGTGTTCAAACACTGAACAGCGCCAGTTAAACAAGAGTTACAAGTAAACAACATGCCGCGGGGCTAAACGCCCCACCCACACGTTTGCAAGGACTGCAGTGCCACTGCTATGACAGGTACTTCAGCCTGTTGCTGAGGCAAGGATGTGGCTGAAGCATGGCAGCATCCTTGCCTCACCTCACGCCAACGCTGCGCAGTCATCGCATTTTGGCCGAGGAAGTCAGTAGGTGCCAGGCGTAAACTCTGGGGCAATACCCTGGATACCTACGTCGACCGCCCACCCCTGCCTCACGCAGGCTTACCTCACCTCGGCAAGGTGTGGCTGGTGCAAACACCCTGTCTGCATGCAAACACCCTGTCTTCCTGCGCACGAGCTTGGCATGAGCGACTGGAGGTCGAGCACGTCGTCACAGCTGCTTCCTGAAGACCAGGTGGAAGTTGTTGGCTGGCATTGCCACCTGCACAGTCCTCCAGTCATGCAGGTACACGGTGACAGGCTGGGCAACACAAACACAAACAGTCACCTGCACAGGCTCGGCACAGGCTTAGCACGGCGCAGGTGCACGGTGACAGTACACGGTGACAGGCTGTGTGTGTGTGTGTGACAGGCTTGTGTGCGGCACAAACACAGACTGTCACCATGAGTGCTGTGCACAGTGCCCAGTGTCGACCAGCAGGCTCACCAGGCACTGGTGGCTTTCTGGCACTGGTGGCTGGGTCGTGCAGGCAAAAACAAACAGAACAAAGGCAAAAAAGATATCGGACATCACGCCAAACCCGAACGGGCATCGGCCACAGCACCCCTTCCGGTAGGGGCGGACAGGTGTAACACGGGAGCAGAAGGGGGCACAACCACAGGGGTGGCATCAGGTAGGGGCGCCACACAGCGCAGCCACGTGCAGGCAACTGGACGGTTCTGGTGCAGGTGAGGTCACGGCAACAGGCGGCGCCAGAGCTGCAGTTTGCCGCATGCGCGATGCGGGGTTGCATGGCGGACTGCATGGCTTCTGATGCCCTGCTTGATCTCACTGATGGCAAACATGGAGCCGGTGACTGATGGCAAACCTGGAGCCGGTGAACGCTACGGTAGAGTGACAGTATAGGCGGCAGTGTGGCAGTATAGGCGGCACAGTGCAGACGATGAACAGTAGATGTGGTGTGGTCACCGCTTCCGGATGAACAGCACCTCCTCCATGGTCACCGGTTGCGGGGTGACCAGTGGGTGCGGTACAGTGGTTGCTGGATGCGTATCGTGTGCGGATCATGCCCACAAGCCCGAGCCACGGTACCGTACCACCTCTTGCAGCGACAGCCCCGCTGCTGCAGCCTCGTCCTCCATCTCCTTGATATCCCTGCATCACGCTGTACTGGTCAGTGATAGCTCCACGGCGCGGGTCAGTGCAGCGCCCAGGTGCCCGTGTCTCGTTGAACGCCAGCACAGCCACGATACACGCACCGGTACACCACCACAGCCACGATACACGCACCGGTACACCACCACAGCCACGATACACGCACCGGTACACCACCACAGCCACGATACA
>JAUMHO010000522.1:0-19687 GCA_032360965.1 Ulva armoricana
ACATTCAGCGTCCATCCCCACTGCAGGCTGTGCGAATGGACCGCACGTATCACATGCTGTAGGCCGTCCTCCGTCCCTACACCTCTTGGCGGCCCGTCTCCCACCCCCGCCTCCGCCGTGCTTTCTACCCTTCATGGCACCCGGGCTCCCTCTGCACCTCCCCCTCCACCAGCTCCCGCGTCAGCCGCCGCTGAAACTGCTGCCGCCACAGATCCCGCCGCTGCCGCACTCGCCGCAGCAGTGCCCGCCGCTGCCGCGTTCGCCGCCGCAGTGCCTGCCGCTGCCGCAGCCACCAAAGTGCCCGCCGCTGCCACAGCCACCGCAGCGGCCGCCGCTGCTACCGCCGCCGGTGCAACAGCCGCCCCCGCACCCACAAATGCCCCCGCCGATGCCGCTGCTGCTGCCGCGCACACCACCGACACGACGCGGCTTCCGCCGCGCTCCCAGCGTGATCCACAGCGCGGTGGCCTCCTCCTCTACCTTCCGGGACGCCCCGTGGTGGTGGAGGTGTGCGTGACACACGCGCTCGCATCATCGGCAGCTGCTGCTGCAGTGTGGGAGACTGGGGCATCTGCCCGGGCCAAGGACGCGTCCAAGCAGGAGAAGTACGGACGTAGCGGCACAGGCGCGTGCCGTTTCGTCCCCCTGTCCCATGAAACATATGGCTGTGTGGGGCCCCCAGCCTTTGCTCTGCTCAATGAGATTGCAGAGTTTGCGGCCTCCACAGGCGCCGTCTCCAAGAACCTCTTCATGGAGAATGCGATGCGTGACCTCTCCACCACGCTCTGCCGCGGCATCGCCAGGCAGGTCCTAGCTTCGGCGCCGCTGCGGGCGCGGCTAGATGGGCGGCCGGTTCTACCTGGGCTGCCTGTTCCGACCGACGGCCTTGCGCTGTGATTTGGCCCCCGCAAGGGGGCTGTTTCTCGCGCATGACTCTGCAAGGAATGGCCTTCATACCCACCACCTCCATGCCAGGCCGGTCCCTCGCCCCCTCTGTGCTGGACAGCTCGCCGTCCCCAGCCCCTCTCCTTCCGTTAATTTCCACGCCCCCTGCTGCTCCCACCCTCCCCCCCCACCTCCTCTTTCCCAATCTCCGCGATCCCGGACACCGACCTGCCGGCCCTCACCCGCACCGTCAGTTAACCCCCATGCCACCCCCGCCCCAGCCACTTTTGTTAGCGGGCCCCCTGGGGAGGGGGTGCTGCATGCCCGCCTTCGCTGTTATGGGCGGGTGCCCATGACGTGCTTTTTTGGCGACGGTGGGGTGTGCATGCATGGTTCTTGGGCGTGCTGGATTCCAGGGCCGGCTCTGTTTGTGTCAGGGTGTTTCTGTTTTGCAGCTGCTGCGTTCAGGGCATTGTGCGTTGTCTCGCGGTTGGGTGTACTGGGTGTCTGATTGTTTCTGAATGGCGTTCGGGTCAGTGGGTAGTTATGGATGTGACGTCTGTTTGGATTGTCTGTTTGGATCGTTTGGTTGTGTCGTTAGCTTGGGTTGGCTTGTGATGGTTTTATAATCGACGACGCGTAATTCATGACACAACATTTTCGCGCTTGCTTCGCTCGCGGTTGGTTCCACAGCAGCCCCTTGGCGCTGCCGGGACTTTGGGTTGATCTCCGCATCACACCTCTTGAGACGTGCTTTCCCCGGGGAGGGGCGTGCTGCGTGCTTGCCTTTGCTGTCATGGGCGATTGCCCATGCCATGCGTGTTGGGCGACGGTGGGGTGGGGTTTGCATGCAGGATTCTAGGGCGTACGGGATCCCAGGTTTCGGTTACATCGAAGAGGGGCACGGTCACAGGTGCATCACGCCACAGCGTACAGGTCTCGAATCAGACCACCATATCACACAGCCTCTGCATACGTCCCTCCTGGACACTCCGGTCAGGTTTCGGTAGGGTGTCAGTGTGTGCAACTGCTACAATTGGGGCATTGTGATTGGTCTAGCGGTTGGGGTGAGGCGTGCATGTATCTGTGTGTAACACCTCTATGCACTGGCATCTATGCCACATGTCCGGATTACTTCGCCGGGGTGTCTAACAAGCTGCACCAGCATGATCACGTGGCAGTGCCTACACATTTGTAATTTGCACGACTGCACTACCCTCCACCTGTCCCTGCCAAAACTTGTCCAGTAGCATTGACGCCTCAACCATCCACAGGAGGCACGCTCTTCCTCTTGCCCATGTCAGACACAAGTGTTATATAGACGTGATGAACTCAAACTACAGGCAGCATTAGAAAACGATGCAGCCCCGCGGCCCGCCATGAAGTCAGAGAGCTGACCCCAATTGCAGGATCTTCCAATAGAAACCGCTAACGTCGTGCTGACTGAAGCTTGGCATGCACGGGCTAGAACATAAACACGAGATTCTGCATATTCTTGCAGAGACAACTGAAACCTGCGGATGTACAGAGACTGCACACAGTAAGGGTCTTCAGGAGCGGGTGGCGTGATGGTTGGGTGGTTCAGTCGGGGCAGAGCATGTAGTACTCTACTCAGATAGCATACCAGCATAAGGCACGTGTCTGACTTCTGGAGCGTTGCGGAGTTAAGGTGTCTTTTAGGAGCATTGATCCAGTGCAGGGCACTTGTTGGAAGACCGTCTCATAGGACACGACGGTGTTCAACGATCGGTCACAAATGGCGACCCAGCTTGTTACGAATAGAATGCCTCTACACTTTGACACACATGTCGGCTCTGGAATGACGCACGCAAGCGTGCAGTGATCAGCGATGCACCAATGTTGTGGCTCAGGTGCGTCCATGTAAACAACGGCGATAGCATTCGTCTTGCTTGCTCATGCATTCGCCGAATGGTCAACCATCTGCGGCGTCGGCCAGATTTCAGCAATACCAGCTGTGGCCGTCCTGTATGCTGAACTTCCAAGTGCATTACACAAGCCCCAGCACTCTGTCGTTGGCCAGTTTTCCTCGGCCTTGACTTTACCGGGGGAAAGTGTATGAATCTAAAGGCTGAATAGAAGTAGTCGTATTTATTTTGCCGCATACGCCGATGTGCATAACGCCTACTACTGCCAGGTGCTGTCTTCCGTTCGGACTGGGCACTAGTGCCCATGGACAGCCCGCTTGAATCAGACTCGCCAGGTAATCTGCAGTGTTCCAAATCCTGCTGGTCATTGCGGTCGCGCCTGAAGCGACAGCTAGACAATGCCGCGCAGTCTCCGACCACTTCCACTACAGCACACACGTCGACACGCCTTATCGACAAACTGCAGACTCCTCCGCTGCGCACAATCTCTCCCCTCACCAATCAGCAAGGAAGCGTTCGGCCTTCCCGTACATCCGCGCGGAAACGGTGAGTTGTCCGTCTCATTCTCGATCGAGCGTCAAGTGGGACAGCCTGAAAGGTTTCATCAGGAAACCTTGTTAAATTGTAGGTGCCTAGGCAAAAGTGTTTGCGTGGCTCATGCTCGTGCCGAGCGCAGCACGGATAGTGAGGCTTGCATCAGCTTTCCTTCATAACAGTGAACGCTAGTGACACTCAGAACCACACGCTGTGTTTTATCTCATAGTGCACATTCTGTATCTGAACATATATTTTTGAGGTACATTCTTGCCACAGGCAAAAAATATCGGGATGGGAGCAGGAGGTAAGCAGTGATTCCCCACCACCACAGCAAAGCACGTGGGAGCCGCCAGTTTCACCATTTGGTCTAATCGAGGAGCAGCTGTTCCATAATCCGTGGAAGGTCTTCCTTGCATGCATCCTTCTGAATCGCACCAATGCTACTCAGGTATGCCTTCCCCTATATTGGGTCGACGAATGCTCAATTTGGCCTTCCATCGTTCTAGAATGAAGCACCTGTTCTCGCTGGACCCCTGAACGTAACAGTGACGATCTGCCGTGGTCAGTTGCTGAGCTCTACATGCTAAACATCGGTCCAGGCAGATCCACGGATGCACATAGCATACTCGCCATCATCTGTGGTATTCACTGCTTCATAAGAACGTGTCTACAAGAAGACGACCGAGATCAGAGATTAGTGTCCATCAGAATCAGCAGTTAGAACTCGGCAATCTACCTGTTACTGTGAGTCACACTGCATAAACAGGCGCATACGCCATTCGAATTACAACCAAAAGCGGATATTCATAGAGAGATAGTGTTCATTGTACTGCAGAAGTATTACCTGCGTGAGAAAGGGTATGAAGTTTGCATCACATCATGCCAATCCCAAACAGGCGTTGGCCACAGCACTCCTGCTGATAGGGGCGGACCAAGCATGTCACCAAGGCATCCGGCCAACCTGTGTCTCCAGCTGATCAGGTCATGCTGTGTACTAAATTACTGACTCGTGGAGTCAGTTTTCAGTTAAGCCCTCCATTGGATACTTGCAGGGGAAAATCTAGGGCTTCAATTGAAACACATGACTGGCCACTAGCAACACATGACTGACCACTAGCACTGATTACTTCGGAGACACAATTGCAGCCATGCTGATGCAGGTCCGGCGGATCTGGGATGAGCTGATGGCCGTTGTGCCTGATGCGCAGGCCGGCTCCATTGCGGCGCCGGCCCGCCTTGAGCAGATCATTCAGCCCCTCGGCTTTCACCGCTTCCGGTCACGTGCGATTGTTGCCATGAGCGCCGACTTCCTGCGCCCCTGGCGCCGGCCATCAGAGCTGCGATACGTTGGCAAGTACGCGTCAGACGCGTACTTCATATTTTGCCGGTGCGGATCAGCGCCTCCTCGGGTGCTGGCACCACCTGAAGTGACCCAACTGTACATGTTTACCGCTTCAGTCTGCTGTACATGGTGATTCCTGTGAAGAAAGTGACGCTCACTACGTCTGCAGTCTGAGAGCACACCTGCGCGGGCTAGCGTGCCCATCCTTATAAGCGCTCCTAATGAAACATGCTCTCACTGCAACATGTGCCTGCTTGCACATCGAGGTTGTGCTCAACCATAGAGTGTTGTCTCATAGGGACGATGCACACCTGGTTGCCCCAGCCACTGCGGAAGCAGCGGCCTCACGCCCGCGATCGTGAGGCTCATGCATCGATATCCTCGCCAGTGTAAATAAACCCAAACCAGGAACTGATTGCTTCCAGTGCGTGCTACCATAAAATTCCGACAATTCTGGAATCGTTTCTCCACCTTCAAGGTCTGCACACAATGGGATGTTCTGTGTCCAGCGCAGAAGACCCAGAAGCGGGTTGCAGGCCACTAGCTGCACAGCCAGCACGCTCACGCGTGAGCCTGCTTTTGCATGTTGCCCCGATCTAACCGGTTCCTTGCCAGGCTCTGAATGAGGCTGCTGGGGTCCCGCGGCCTTGCACGTTCCCACGCATGCTTGTGCGGCGGTTGTGGCTACTACCCGCTGGACTATGGCGTGATGCCCGAGTCTCAGCCTTGTGTGTGTTGACAGGCATCTGTATGGCATGCAGAGGTAAGTGGCGGGACGTCGAGCCTGAGGACAAGGACCTGAAGCGCTACTGCACATGGCTGGCGTCCACAGATGGGCAGGGCACTGGGCTTGCCCGCGACGACCCGCTATGATACCCGCTGCCGCATTTCACTCGGTACTGTGACAAGTGGGACGACTCGATGACAGCCTTCGATGCTGGAGCACAGACAGTTGAAGCCTTCGTTGGGAACCGTGCACAAGCACTCCCGCTCGTCTGCAACAAGCAGGGCCTGCTGTGTGGACCACTCCGCCCAGATGCCACTCATCCAGGCTCACGTGCGACAAGTAACTGCCGAGGCTGGCGTACCAGGCGTGTAGGCAGCTTGGATGCTTCGCTTGAAGAGGGCGCGCTTTCGCATGGTTCCGAATTGGATGATAGCTTGCCATTCAACCGCACGAGGTGCTTGCAACCCGTTCCCAATCGTCCACTGTCTTCGGAGCCAGAAATCTGTGTCTTTGAGGCACAGGCGTCAATCAGACTGTTGTAGGTACGGCACCCAATCACATCTGCATGCACCTGATTCATTCACAGCTTCTTCCCCGATTCAGACATGTTGTGCAGGGCATCAGCGTTGAGACCTGCACAATACCAGGCGCTCACTTCAATGGGAGCATTTGATGATTGATCAGCGGGAGCGTGTTAAGGATCTTTTTGAATTTCCTTTTTCCAGGCAAGCGAACCCGGCCTTGGATAAAGTGCATGTGGATAGTGGCAGCCCTTGTAGACACTGGCCTCTCCTCTGCCCGAGGCCTGAATGGCAGTCCTGACTGTGCTCCGTGTGGTCCAGGACTCGTCCTAGAATAGTTGGCTGTAATTTCCTGCTGCCCTGCGCTTTCGACCCTGCTACATAGTCCTACCACCTGCGTGTAGAGGCAGGCCCACAGTGTCTGCGGGTACAGGCAGGCACTCAGCTGCGTGGACTGCAGGTGGACACACATAGAGGCTTGTGGCAGCGGGGCTGTGGCCTGGTCTATGATGACAGCTGCACAGCCACACTACACACAACAACTGGTCCTCGTTCCGGCCCTGTGTCTGATGCTGAGCATATTGCATTCCATAACAATAGCCGACTGGCGTTTCTGTTTGTTCTTGTCTCATGAAGCTTGCTGGCCTCTATTCCATCCCTTCTATAGCGAGGCCACGGATGCTTGTGGTCAGCCAGGTTGTTGCGGCATGCAGCCCTCTGCAAAGGAAGCCTGGTAAATGGTCAAGACAGTCCAGTGTGAAGGATGCCCTTGGGATGCACGAACAACTGTTGGTGTGATTGTGTTGAGACATGTCGTGGTTGCTGTTTCAGCTGTGCAGGTTGTTGGATGTGAGCAAGTGAGAAGAGGCGCCCCAGGCATGGACTGTCATAGGTGGCAGGAAGTTCTTGTAAAGGGAAAGGATGTGGTAGTTTGCTGTGAAATTCTAATACAGCCGACTGCATCGCTGGCAGCCGCCGTGTTAATGATGCACAGTGGGGGGGGGGGTGCAGATGGGTTGTGCCAGAGTCCTTGACAGACACCATGCTGATCGCTACAAGGTGCTACTCGGCTGCCCGTACAAGTTGCCCGAAATGTGGTGGCATCGATGATTGAAGATTGCTGCTTGTGCAGTACATGTGTGTTGTACCTTCGCTGTGATGTGTCACTGAAGATGGTGAGCATACACCTTAAGTACACCAGGCGTTGATGGTGAGTCTATCGTCGGTACTAAATTCTGATCATGGGTGTTGCTGTTGTTCGGCAATGGCTCAGTACGATGTGGCTGATCTGGTGTTATGTAGATTGCACTGACGGATTGGCCAAGCCGTCGCCAATTGCCAGGCCGTGTCCATTTCACAACATCAAGCCCAGTGTTGCCACGTCGGTGTGCAGCTACACTGTAGTTGCGTTTTGTGGTGACTGAATTGAAAGGTTGTGTATCTCTGGCACTCTGACAGAAGGACATGTAATTATATGCACATCGCGGTACACGACGAAGCGTGATCGTAGACAGCTTAAGTCTGAGTTGTTGCAGCGCGTGACGAATTTGTGGGATGGAGATCGAGATTAGGAAATCGGGGATGCAGGCGATGTCATCATGAGTCTCTCTTGATACCGCCAAGGGTCATGCATACACGTCCAACCTACAGTGCCAGCCTGCTGGGACTGGAAAACCGACGACCGAATACAGTTGGTAATTCGTGAATAAATAGCAACGCGGCAGTGGTGTCGTTTGTTTACATAATGCTCTCCGTGCATATTGGAGAATGTGACTCTGAGTGTGCTGTCTACGTGTACAGGCATCCCTGTGATTGGTAACCGAATTGGCGTGAAAAACACGTATTGTGCAAGGCGGCTTGCGGGATCATCATTGCATGGGCCCCACTGTCTTTGCAAGAACGCCTAACTGGGTTTTTTGTGGAACAAAGACTGTGCCACTATGCTAGTACCTATCGCAGCCGTGCTCGGTGGAGCGGTTGTCACAAGCAAAGTACTGGAAGTGCGTTATATCAGATTTTCTATGCCATACTGTACTCGTTGTTGAAGATGTGCGGCCATTGTCATTTCGGTGCAGGCGATTCGCTGTCGCAGAGCAAATTCGGAACAGAGATACGCCGATATCCCGCAGTCGACGGAAGAGTACAGCTCTGATGGACAGGCTGTCACACAGGTGCTGAAATAGCTTGATTATGTGAAGTCAAACTCGCATCGCGCGAGTGGTTCTATGCGCTCCCACTGAGTGTTGCGATGCAGGATGATACCGGGGCATATGTGCGGCCGTTTCCGAGACCTGATGGCATTGAGTTATATCTACGTGAATACTTGCTGCACTCTGGTGTCACCGCACGAGGTGCAGTTGTGTTAGTGCACGGTGGGACTGTGCACTCAGGCTTGTTGCAGCCCTTCATTAACCATCTGGTCACAAATGGTATGAACTCTCACGTAAACAAAGTTCATTGCAGCATAAACAAAACTGTCTCTTATTCTACCGGAGTTTCTGTGTACTTTCCGTCGTACGTGCCGTTTGTGACACGCATGCGTGATGGACGCTGGCCAAATAGACTCATCTGTAGTGCTGCCGGGAGGCTGCGCACCCGTGATGACCATATTTACACCTGCTTCACTTTTATGGTAATGCATGCTGGCGGTGCATTCGTGAAGTTCGTGAGAGGAAATCGTGCTGTGTTACAGGAGTATCTGTGGTGACATATGATTTGCGAGGTCATGGCAGATCCGGGAAGGTGGATGGCATCGCCATGTACACGCCACGTTTCGAAGACCACGTGCAGGATTTCCTGGCAGTGCTACAATGGGCTGAGGAGAGGCATGTTGGCATGCCATGTTTTGCATATGGCGAGTCATATGGAGGTGAGTGCCTAGCCTCTCACAGTTTCATGTCAGATTATCCACAATCAAATATCCACACTGAAACCTCCCACAAAAAAAATCGGCAGTCATCCATGGCGAGTCCATGGCATCATGGCTGAACGAACGTTTGTTTCCTCCTGGCTTGTGAACTGCCATGTCCTTGGCCTCCACCAGCAGCTCCAGGGTGTACACAAACGGCCATGTGTAAAATTTGCTCATCTGTGCAGCTCTCTGTCAAATTCCGGTGCCATGCATACAGTCCGCAAGCCGCATGCCGAGCGGTGGCTCTGCTGCACCACAAACACGTAGTGATCTGGTCAGCGTAACAATGGCTCCGACCTGCATCTCTAATGCCGTATTTCTGTCCCAGGCTCGCCTAAAGCCGTGCTTTCTGACCTCACCTACCCATCCGCCATCGCCTCTACCACCTTGAACCCATGGCTCTGCCGAGTGCACACACTGCCACCATTGCCTCACCCACACTGGTGTCACACAGTGCCATCGCCGACTCGCAGCTCTGCCAGTTTCCCATCTGTCCCGTGCCTGCCGTACCGGCCTCATTGCCAACATGCTCCACCACGCACGCGCATGCTCTTCCTCCTCCCGGTCACAACGCTGCCGACTCACGGCCGTTGCCATCGCTGCAGGTCTGATACTGGCCTCAGCACTGCTCAGGCACCCACAGCATGAGGCAGTAGACGCCCTCCGAGGGGTTCTACTGGTTGGGCCTGCGATCAGCCTGGGGAAGGTCGTCCTACCCCCGGCCCCAGTGATTGCGGCCCTCCGGCTTGTCTCTCGCACGTTCCCCAAGTGTGTCCCTCAGCCTCGCCCCGCCCGGCCACCTGCCACCTGCAGCAACCCTGCCGCCCTCCTGCACCTCCGCCCTCCTGTACCTTTGCGCCCCCGGCCTCGCCCTGCATCCCGGTTCCTAGCTCTGTTGGTGGCGCCTGGACACCTGTGGCGCTAGGCCGCACAAGTGTGCTGTGTCTGTTCACCACGGTGCACCTGTGGCATCGCCTACACGGTATTAACAGTGTTCGTTGCGATCGTTTGGATCCATTCCAGCACAATCACCGGTGGTTTTGGGTGGTTTTGACCTCCCGGTTACAACAGCGTTGGGTGCGATCGTTGTGCCCGTACCGGCACGAGCACCGCAGAGAGCATGCACTCACTGCGGCGGCTCTCCTGTCACCGTGCACGCCCTCCACTCATTCCCGAGGCGCTGTATGTCAACTGATCTGTCCTGAACGCAAAGCCTGCTGCAGAGGTGCTGCTCCTTCTGCTGCTCGGAAGTAACACACATTTCCCCTGCCCCACTGCCACGGGTGATCAGTACCTTACCACAGAGCCAATTGGGTATATCGGCTGTAATTATGGGGATGGGCTCCTGGTCCTGGGAGTGCAGATCAGCCACCCAACACAAGCGCCCATCCCAACCCTCGCGCAGGCAAGCATCCATCTGATGCAGCTTCAGTGAATAAGGTCGTAGCCATTGCTTACCATGTCTTACCACGACTGTGGTCACTACCAATGCCCGGCGTGCGACATTCGCACAGTTTAGGCGGTTGATGTGATTTTCCAGAATCTTGCCCGAGCAAACAAAGCTGAAAAATAAGATGTCTCTATCAAAATATCATGATCGCCAAACACTGGCTCGCGAGACCCCACCATCCAGGCATGTTTTCAACATAGGACAACGCCCATCTAAACACATGTTACCGTACGCTAGGTCCATGTGACCACAGCTGTTCAATGGCAGCATGAGCATTCAGTCCCTCTCCCCCGATCCCCCCCCCCCGGCAAAACTATATCCATACCGGCCGAGAGTGCGGATGACCCACTGCAGCAGCCCGGGCCACGCCTATGCATTCCCCATCCCACGGTATCATGCAGGCTGCCCATCCCGGACAACAGCATCGCCGAAACGTTTGAGCTGGCATTTGGCGACGCCGACGCCGCCGCGGCGCTGAGGAAGGACCCCCTCGTCTGCTTCGATGCGCCACGAGCCCGCATCCTCATCCAAAGCCTCGCCGCCATCAAGCAAGTGCAGCGCCGCGCACCTGAGTTCACCAAACCCCTCCTGGCATGCCCCCCCTCCCCCGCTCCAGCGCTGCCCCTTGACAGTTCCTACGGTTCCTGACTCATCCCCTGCCTCTGCATCTCCTGTGATGCTCTTGCTAGGCACCCGGTCGCGGTGTTGCTGTTTCCCCTCCTGTCTCCTGTGACTACAGCTGTTCGGTGTCAGAAGCGTTGGGGACACACGGCTATTGTCATCTCGTCCATCGCAGAACGTGCATCATCCGTGCCCCTGTGTTTCCAATTGCAAGTGTGCCTGGCGCGGTCCCCGGCGAGCCAAAAACTCAACTGCTTTGGGACTAACATCCGGGAGGCTGCCCTGGCAAGGGGCGGCGACGAGTAGCCACTGGTGTGTACCTGTGCAGATCATCCACGGGAAAGAGGACGTTCGCACGGACCCCGATGCCAGCGAGGACTTTGTGGCGACGGTGGCATCAGAGGACAAGACGCTGCTGCTGTACGATGGCGCCAAGCACTGCCTCTTCTACGACAAGCCCGAGATCAGTAAGCGCACCAAGGACGACCTCACTCAGTGGATGCTTGACCGCATGGACGCCTGAGCCTACAGCGCACCGCCTGTTGCCACAGTGCGCACATCCACATGCTTTGCGATCATATACTGAACTTGTTGATCTCGTCATGTCCCCGCTTGAGAGTCCAGTGGTGATGATTTTCCAAACTGTATGAAGTGTGGAGACGAAGACTGCCGGCGCGGCGGGCTCATCCATGCTCGATGTTGCAGGCCCTGGCGCTGTGGTACTGGCAACCCGAGAGCTGCAGTGCCTGCAGAGGCACCGTCACACCTGGTAGTGTGCGTGCTCACATCCACACAGATGGCCCAGAATCGGTGCCAGGTACATCTCTAGGGCAGTCCAGCGTGACCGTGCTGAACCGAGTCCGGTCGCGGGTGTCGAAAGCGCGTGCGTGGCGCGCGTGTCAGAGTCTGTCCGGTGCTCTCCAGTGATGGCGGGGCAAGCGCTGCCGAGTGACGGGGGGACAGGACAGAGAGCCTGGGCATTTGACACAACGCAGCTGCCGGATGGCGTCTTGAGCCATGGCGTCACAGGTGGCGATGGGCAGGGCGATGTGTCAGGCAGGCGCTGCAACCAATTTGCATTCACACAGCATCGTTCACCTGCAGTGTGCAACCGCTGGTGTTGCCTGCCGTTGGCTGCAGCTGCTGGCTGAATCAGGAGGGGCTCTTGCGACTACTGGCCAGGTGGGTAGCTCTGTGGTGCCGCCTTCCTGGTTTCAACAGTGTGTCCGTCTGCGTGAGGTGGCTCCCCCTGTGGGTGGGTGGAGCGAGGGTGGGCACCTGGGCAGCGCTCCATCCACGTGTCCCCTCAGACTTCTGGACCGTGCCTCAATGGGTAGAGGCCTTGTGCACGGGTGAACTGGGGTGAGGCTTCTGGGTGAGCGTGGCAAAGGTCTGCAGTGACGCTGAGGTGAATGCTTCAGCAGCCCCCGGTGAGTGCTGATGTGTCAGCCATCTGGGAGTGATGATCCTCTGCACGTGATGATCCACAAGTTTCAAGAAATGGCAGGCTGACGTGGCATAGTTTCTGTTTGTGGGCTCATTCGTGAGATATTGTAGCTGTGGCAGGGGAAGTGCGGTTGGCTGGTGCGGCTGTTGTGGCCGGCCACACCGTCATCCCGCAGCATAGCCTCCGTGACTAGCAGTGACCGTGTTGTAATGAAAATGTACACGCAGTCCTGTCGAATGTCTGAAAACAGCTTGCTTGACACCAGACACACACGGCACAGCACAGTTGCTGCCTGTATTTCACGGGGCAAGGAGCAAAGGCATGGCAGTGCCCGAGGCCAGAACGCTGACCAGAAACGCCGCAAAGACGAACACCGCAGCCATGCGACACGATCGCCATGATCACCTGAAAAGACATCGCATCAACAACTCTACAATTCAAGAAAGCGACGCTACCACGACTCACTCACAAACTTGCTTGAACGCTTGCTGCAGCAGTCGCAAGATGCAGGCATATGCTCTGCCGCAGCCCTGCCAACGTAATGCTCCTCTAATACAGCGGCATTGCTAGGCTATTGCAACAGCACACAGAAACCAGTACGGCCCCCTGTACCAGCCCCCTGTACCGGCCCCCTGTACCGGCCCTGCGCACAATGCAGGTGCTATGCATGACGGTGACAGAGTCCCCAAATCTTTCATCATCAGCGCAATCGAGGGGATCTCATTTTGATGATACACGGCCACCTCTGGCCCTGATGCCGACAACACATGACCACATGACTGACAACAACCACGTGAACGCTGAAACCTTCCAGAACATCCCCGAGGTCCGCAGTGAGCCGCACAAACTCATCTTCAATACAGGAGCCGGCTTGGTACACCTGGATCGACTCCCCAGAGGACAATGTGGCTACTTGGGCCTTCTCTCCATTCTCCGTTGCTGTGACTCATGCAGCTCATGGGATTCAACAGTTGCAGACATGACAGCATCTTACGAGCGGGCACATGTGACAGGGTCATCAAACAGCCACGCGCGCTACATGACCACAATCAGGCAGCCGCAAAGCTTGCCACACTGGATGAGCACCCACTGTCCGCAGAGTTGGGCACCCCAGTGCCAGCTGCACCATCAAACTTGCGGCAGCTAACTTGTCGGATTAAGGTTTACTCGGCAGTGCAATCGCGTGAGCACCACCGCAGCGTAGCACGTCACCAGATCTGGGTACCCTGGGCGTTCAGGGAATTTTGTGAGTTTTGCGCAATGGTGATTTTTTGGCATTTCTTATGTAAAGCTGGTCGGCACGCACAGTCGAGGACACAGAACTTCTGTCACAGAGCAGCAACCAGCAGTCACAAATGCTGGCTGCTCTGTGCGCCTCCCGCGCTGCAAGAAAATCTGCAGCCGGGGCACCAGCGCACGCAGGCGGACGTCCTCACCGGGTCCCGGACGATTCAAAGCACTGATTGTGGGTCATTCATCGACCCCAGCGGTTGCTACTTGAGGATGAGTCAGCAGCGAGTACTTCAGGTGATGACTTTCATCGTCTCGTTGGAGGTGCACAGTACGCATGGAGGCATACGTACTGAAACGGGCCGGCGCCGATACTCGGCTGGAAGCCATGCTGAGGGCCGTGGAGGGGGCGATGGCCGAGAAAGGTGCATGCGTGCGGGGCTGAGGTGGCGATGGTGCCACGTGCCGAGCCACAGTCGGCTGTGTCATCCGGCCCGGGCCACACCCTGCCACAGCAGCTGCGCAGGGCACCGGAGTACTGGCAGCTGCTGTGGCATGGCTGTGGCTGCCAGTGGCACACCATGCCACAGCACACTGGCGGCGCCGCATGGAGAGTCACTCGCGCGACTGACAGGACCGCGCCGTTGTGAAGGGCCTGAAGTGTCTTTGGCGGAGCCGGGGCCCGTCGGGGTGGCAACAGTTACATGTACAGTTACATGTGAGTTGTCTGTTTTTTTTTTTTTTTTTGTACAGCTGCATGGGGTGTGCCGGGAGCACCAGCCACGTAGCACGTGCGGGACGATGCACGCATGAGCGCTGCACCGCGCCTCCGATCGAGCTCGGCGCGAGGGGGTCGACCGACCACGCAGGGCGAGCGCATGCCGCAGGCGGGGAGGCTTGGCTGCGGCTTGGAAGGTTCTGGAAGCTCGGTAACGAGGAGCGCCGCCGTGCGTGTAGGCTTTGGCTGCGAGGCGACGACGTTCGAGGGCGCCGAATCATTCATGGTGCGCATGCATGGTGCTTATGCCGAGTGTCTCGGCGGCAGTGGTAGCAAGAGGCACACACGCTGCTGCTGCCGATGCAGATCAAGCGTATGGTGCATTCTACCGGCAGCGCGCTGTGCGAAGTCTCAATGTGCGTGCTGTGATCGCGTGGCACGGTGACAGGCACAATCGAGCCCTTGGTCGGCGCCCCGACGTGGCCGCCGCTTGACTACCGTCTGTTAACAGAATAGCCACCTCTCGTGGCCACATTGGCAGGTGCAGAATACAAGCATGACGGCATCTGTTCACAGAAGAACCGTGGTATGGCCGATGCCCGTTGGGTTCGGTGCAATGCCAGAGCTGTGCTTTCTTTTTGGTGGCCCACGCAGGCGATTCATCAATGCCCCGTGTGCACTGCATGTAGTACACCAGTCTCCGAAGGACAACATCATAGACACTGTTCGCCTTGCACAACATCGCATGCATTGCACCTTTGTTCCAATCGACGATGCGGGGGTGCTGTGGCCAATTCCCGTTTGGGTGTGGCGAGATGCTGATGCTCCTGTACCATTATCATACGTTGGATGCAGCATCGCTAGACCAACTCCCGAGCTCCTGGGAGCCCCAGATGCGCCAAACACACCTCACCAGGCTTCAACAGGCCTTAAAGTATGTCACCAAGGGCCCGTGGCGGTGCCCATCATCCACCCCTTGCCGCCGCAGCCTGCCGCCGACCGGTCAGCATTAAAATTGCAGCACCGCGCCCCACATGCGTGCTCGAGAACTTGAGGCAACTGCACCAGAGCGCCTCTGCCCATCTTGAGGCACATCTACGATGACCCATGCCACCAACATCTCACCCATCAACACATAGAGCCCGGCGACTGTGATTGATGAATGCCCATGGACAATGGCCGTTTGCCGATCACCGGCTTTCCATGCATGTGAGCTAGAAAAGTACTGGCATGGCTCCATGCGTCGTCATCCGCTCGTCCAACCGTTGACTTGGTAACGCCCCACCCCACGACCGTAGCATCCTCTGCACCGCATCTGAGGATCCAGGCTGACTCAGCCAGGCTGACTCATCCAGGCTGACTCAGCCGCTGCGGATCGCAGGCCGTGCATAGAGCCGAGATGCCTCAGATGCCTCAGATGCCTCAGAGCCGCAGGCCATGCATATGCGCAGTGAGGGCAGCTGGGGTTGAGCCGGCCCAGGGGCTCACTTCACAGCGGGGAGGGGTGATCCTGTCGATTTCATGGAGCCAATCAGGAGTATTGGAGTCTAATTCCAAGGATCTGTCCCCGCAAGATCATGCCGTCCACCCAACACGGCTCCACACTGGCAGCACCACTGGGGCCGGGGCCCACCCGCCCGCTAGCAGCCTCCGCGGCATCCAGCTCAATGCACCCTGCACAGTCTTCGGCACATGTGCAGGCCCGCGGCGGGGCTGCCGGCGCGGCAAGTGCCGGGCCCCCCGATGCCGCTTCCGACAACTCGGTCGCCTGCACAGTAGGAATGGCGCGGAACGCGATCATCCGCAACGCAGCCCAAACCCAGACCAGCGCCGCCACGGCCGCGCGGACGACCCGCTGTGGGCCCATCACGTGGACGCAGAACATCGTGGTGGTGCAGGCGCAGGAGGAAACGATCAACGCCAACGCCTGCGGCGACTCCCCGTCGGAGAGGACCTTCAGCGTTGCGATCGCGAGCGTGCAAACCTTGCACGCCAGCACCGAGATCCTCGCGGCGAACGTGAGCCGGACCCTGCACAGCATGCAGCTCATCTTCAAATTACGGCCCATGCAATCTTTTCATGCCGTGGTACACAACAGCGTGAATCTACAGGGGTTCACGGGCAACTGCCATGACTCATCACAGGTGCCTCCAAAATTGGATTTCTCCATGGAGACGTCTCCACAAAGAGACTGAAGGTCTGGTTCGGCAGCTAAAGCATGTGCTTCATGCAGAGTTCCATCGGCACACTAGTACTGATGGAGGCGTGGTGGCCAGGTAGGCTGACATGCCTCCCTCGGAGCTCTGAGTCACGCTGAACGGATCGCATCGGCTTTGCTCGGTCACGGCATGCCCGACATTCAAATGGGATCAGAGGTGGCGTGCCGAGGGAGCTCACATGTGGCGCTCGGCCGCGAAGCGCATGCCTTGGCCATTGAACAGGGCGGAGCAATTCGCGATCAACATGACACTGCAGCCGGCTGCGGCGAGCACGCCAGCCAGCAGCTTGAAGCGCCGGCACGGCACCGGGCGGGCGAACCAAACACAGTCGGGTCCCTGCACGGCGGGCATGCGTCAGGGCCACATGTGTCACAAACAACATTACAATGGGGTAGCACTCCACACTAATCCACCGGCCACACGCGGTAAGGCGGACAGGTTCACACATGGTGTCCACAGGGGTAAACCACCCAGAAACCCGGCTCGTACCGATCAGTGTACCTGCACCACCTGACATGCACGCATCCTACACACATGTCGGCATCATCGCGTGCATCAGTCCCTACAGCAAGGAGCTGGGGGAGGAGCCCGGCGGCTGTCCGGACGTGCTGCTCCCCAAGTTCATTCACGTGCTGCTCCCCAACATTCATGCAAGCGATGTGCGCTAGGATGATGTCGTACGGCTGGAGTGCTCATGATTCAACATCAAAACAGTGGCGCGAGCATGCCAGGGGCAGCAGTGTCACGAGACTGCAACAAGGACAGTGACCGTGTCGCGTTTGACCAACATTAACCGTGCTTGACCAACGTCAGCCAGCCAGGACCTGGTGGGCAGGGGCCTCCATATGCCCACTACCTGGGGTCCCAGCCAAGCTGGTCCACGAGTCTTCAATGCATTTGGCCATGGCCCGACGCTGGAGCTGCTTCTTTTTTCTTCTTACGTGTCAAAGTGATGTCCAGCAGAGCATCCCAATACAGGGGCGGAGCGTTTGTTTGACAGCGTACCAGCGCCAGGCTGGAAGGCAAGGCGGTCGGATATGATCTCTCCCGGGCGCTGGATGATGAACGCAAAGTCTCCAGAGAAGCTGGTGTTCTATCCGAACGAGGAAGGATGGGTAATCAGGGGTGGTTGCTGCGGTTCGGCCATGTGGGAATTCAGGGGCCCTGTCCCAGGGAGCACCTGCTGTGGGGACACACCTGCTCCCAGAGGATGCGCATCAGGCCCATGTCCGTCCCAGCATCTGTCAGTTTCAGAGCCGTAATTGTGGAATATGCAAACGGGAAGAACAGGGTGTTGTATGGCTCGTCTGGAATATCAGCTACAACGCCTCCACATGCTGAAGAGATGTACATGAGCCAGCATGAAAAGCCAGTCCAGATTGTATTCTTGAGACGATTGCGAAATGGTGTGAAGGTCAGCGGTCCGGCAAACGAAGCAGCGACTGTGTACAACCCGGATGTGGCTCCCATAAGTTGGAATGGCTTGCAGAGACGCATTTGAGCGTAGGCAGGACTCTTTTGTAACTAACTAGCGTAGGCAGGACCATATCGCCACATTCCTATCACTTGCACGATGGACACTCCGACGAACAGAAGGACCGGGATGTGCGCATGTGGAGTGAACCACGTAAATCCAGCAAGGTGGAGAAGACCGAAGGATGATACTCCAGAAAAGCACGTAAAAAAGTAAACAGCACAGACCAGCTGTGGCCTCCTGTATACTCGGCTCCAGGCTTCCTCAGCACTTCTTAGCATGCCAAAGTGAGCGGCAAGTATAAACAACCAGTGACTGCTGTCCTGCTCGTCATAGCTTGCTTTGCTGGCCTGTGGCTGTGGTGTCACTGGCGACATGTTGTGGAGCCTGCATTGGGCGAGAGTCGGCGATGCAACATTGAAAAATGCAGAAACGCTTAGAGACACACATTTGAACAGCGTGCGGGTCCTGCTTGCCTGCACCGACGCGCACTGAGCACTGCTTCGCCAGCAGTCACAGGAACTGCATGGCATGCTTCAAGCCAGGGATCTGATGCTGGGAACGAGCTCATGGTGAGCCTGGACGTTGAGACGAACCTCAAAACGTGCACGCCGTCGACATTTTCGCGGTATCTAAGCACGAGTTCCCAAACTGAACCCCCCAGCTGCAGGTACAGGCTCACACGGGAACCACTGTAAACCTCATATGCTAGGTAAGAGGCATAACGTGTGCTTTGACGTGAAAAGCCGCACCATGCAAAGCGGAATGAAGTTTGTGGTCAACGTGAGCGCTAGTACGGCAGTTGCGATAGTCCCGATGTCGATGGCCGGCACCAGGTTGTGCCGGATTCGTTCTAAGACTATCGCTTCGCTACAAAATTGGCGCGACGCTACATACAAGAGGCCTACGTCAAATCGTCTGCCAGTCCTGACTTCGGGTGCCAGTCCGCAGTGCCGTGTACACAGCGCCTGCTGAGCCGTGGGGCCCACGCGCATATGTGGCTCGTGGTTTGTATTACGTGCGGATGCGTGCCGCCAGACATTACGCACCATTCGCATGTTTTCCGGGCGCCAGAGCAGGAAGTGTGGCTACAGGAGGATATGTACTCTGCTACAGAAGGCGTTCAGTGTGTGCACAGACAGCATGGACAAATTCATGAGGGTGGGACATCCGCAGGACACACCTGGCTGATTTTGGGCATGGTCACGGGGCGTTTTGACACGCCAAATGCCCCCGTTTCCCCCACTGTGTGAACAAGGCCCAGATCACTTCAAACTCGTTGCCATGCATCCCCAACCTCGTATGACACTGCTTAGACATTATCTCATGCCTTGTGATTCGTCCGTCATGCCAACACCTTGGATCAATAATCATTGCTTACAGATCCAGTTGGCAGTGCAGTGCCAATTATCTGACGATCCTGGCGGTCGGCGGCATTGCCACGGGTGTGTACTGGGGTTTTTGGCAGCATTGTAATCGTCCCTGGCTTGCAGTAGTAGGGCTGCTGCTGCCGATGGCCGCCTGAAACTGGCGTGTTTCCCGACACCACTATTTTTCACAGGTCGCAGTGCCCCTGACAGATGCGTGGCATTGTGGAATGCATGGGCAACCACTCCATGCCCTGTGTTGGCTTCATTAGGGGGGTGTGTTACACGGAGATCAGCACAAAATCCCGGCAGCGCCAAGGGGTGAATCACAAGCCAACCAAAGCACACGAAA